>PVJO010005865.1:0-94265 GCA_004026905.1 Hystrix cristata | reverse complement strand
TCTTCCTCCCCACTGCCTGGCAGGTAGGACAGGAAACACTGCCTTTATCCACGATTTCTAAGTACCACTGTTCCTCCAAACTGCCTACAAGGACAGAAAGGGACACTCTGTGACCTGCAGTACTGTCCAGAAACAAAAAGCATAACATCACCACTTAGGAAAAGTATTGTAACAGGGGTCTTCCCTTTCTGGGTAGACACGGTAGAGCTCCAACAGTCATTCTTTCTGTAAGACGTTGCGTTTCTAAAACGCTGCTCACGTCCCCATGTTCAGAAGCACTGGAGAACCACCCCAAAGCCCGTGATTCATAACCCCGGCAACCTTCTCACCCCGGGATTGAAGTGCAGGGTACGGAGAGAGGCAGCAGCCGGCCTGCCGAGTGCTTCCTCCGGGCCAGAGTCCACACTAAGTGTCTTCACGCCCTTTGCTGCTGTCAACAATGCTGTCTTTATCATTACCGTTTATAGATGGAAAAACTGAAGCTCACAGAGGCAAAATAAAGGCAGCGCAGGAAGTCTGAAGAGCCAGAACACGAAGAAAGGGCTACGTGCCCTCCAAAGCCAGGCCCCTAAGAACGGCCTCTGGAAAGAAATGCTCCAGTGCACCCCTCCTCACAGACGACACCAACAAAGCAGAGAGAGCGAACCACCCCGGAAGCCTCCCACAGAAAGCCTACCTGCTGCATAAACCGGTGGCTCCTTGCGGACACGACGAGCCTGGGGCTTGGGATTAGGCTGAGTTTTAGGCCGCTGCTTCCTCCCTGACAAGACAGAAACTTGAAGCCTGACACGTCCTCTTGACCAACCCTGTCCAGGGCCACAATCTCTTCTGTTCCCTTCTCCTAGACACCTGAGGTCCCACCCCTTCAACCGATAATGACGCCTTTAATTCATGACTAAATGGAAGGGTGCGCTCAAGGCAGCATGGAGCCCATTCCCTCCTTCCAAATAAGCCAAGCGAGGGCCCAAGCCAGCATCTCCATCCCTTTCATCCTCAAAGAATAAAGCCCAGTCGCCTGAGGAAAAATAAATAGCGAAGTTCCTCCCTTACCATAAAGTTTATGCTTCTTCTGAGGAAATTCTCCATAGTCTTCATCGGCTTCCTGCTTGGGTTTCCTTTTCCCTTTAGCCGATACTCCACCTGACCCTGGCGTAGCACGCAAAAACAAAGCACCCACTCAGGACAGTTGGAAAGCAACGTCTGGTCCTGCCTCCAAAACACCATCCAGAGGGCCGTGAAAGGAAAGCTCCCCAGTGACGCAGGCCTCACAGGAGTGTTGTGACGTTTTCAGGAAAGTCTGTGTAACTTCTCATTAGCTGAGCCTGTGATTTTCTTGTCTTCCTTTTATATTTATTCTCCCTCAGGAATCCCCAATTGTTCCCTCTAATCAATGGTGGCAAACCTATGGGACTTGCTGTGCAGAGAGCGTACAAAGCCCTCTCTGGGAGGATGTCACAAATTGTATGAGTTGTTTTTTCTAAACTAAAACCCCAGTATTCAGGTTTGCTTGCAGTATTAGCACTTTGCAATAAATAAGTGAGTTTTTAGTTGCAGCTCAGGCACTTGTCTCTAAAAGGTTCCCCATCACTGATCTAAGTAAGAAGGGCTTTCAGGAAGTAGGTTTTGTGATTGTGATTTGAGTCTATCACTGAGGAATCGCTCCAGATACAGGGCTACCAGGGCCTTTCAGACTGACTCTCTACACCAGCCCTTCCCCAGACCCTACACATCCTTAAAAGAGTAGCCAAGAAGAGGACATGAAAAAGGTTCAAATACCATGAAGGGGAAGGCTGGTACTACGCCTACCCTAGAAGACTAGGATCAGCAAATTTTATTTCTATTATACAGAGGGACATTCTGGGAAGCTTACAGTATGCAAAAGCTTAGCATCTTGAAATCTGTTTCAGCACTAATGAGAAACACATATGTGGCCTTTAATAACTTACAGTAGATACCTCCAAATGGGACAGCGTGCTCTGTTTCTGGAATGAGATACTGATATTGGCTTGATCCTCATCTTCCTCTGAGACAGATTTTTAGGAAGATGCTAGAAGATCACTCGCTGGTTGCCACACAGAGGCACGTGATGAG
Source organism: Hystrix cristata (assembly GCA_004026905.1). Classification (NCBI taxonomy): domain Eukaryota; kingdom Metazoa; phylum Chordata; class Mammalia; order Rodentia; family Hystricidae; genus Hystrix; species Hystrix cristata. The sequence goes on along the minus strand of PVJO010005865.1, from coordinate 92,174 downwards.
CCACTTACAGAGTGATCCTGAGGGACAGCATACCAGAAACCATTACCTTTTATGGAGCACCCAGTCCAGCTACCAACACAACACTAAAACAGGTGCCACAGAGCAGGGGCTGTAACAAAACTCGCCTTAGTTCCTTGACTTCAAAAGAGGTAACCAGAGGTTGTGGATTTAGCACAGTGGTAGAGCACTTACCCAGCAAGCACAAGGCCCTGAGTTCGATCCCAGCCCGCCTCCCCAAAAAAAAAATCTACAAAAGAGGTAACCAAATTGTCCACTTGCCCAAAAAACTAAAGAGCCTGGTTTCAGAAAAAGAGAATTTAGGGCAAAAGGATGCACCTTCCAGTCAGCAAGAATCTAAAACTATTCATTAGGCTTCTCTTGCCAGAGGACTCTTCTACCTATTCCTCAACCTTTACATTGATTCCTTTCCCCACAAAAGATAACAATGTAACCAAGTAACCCACAAGAATATTTGTTTTCAAGCTCTCAAATTATGGTAGCCACACCCTGAAACAAAGTGAAAAGTTCTACATGACCTAGGTATCAGTGGCCATAGGCACAGAAAAAGAGAGTTTAAAAAAAACAAAAAGGTATTTCTTGCTGGTGAGGAAGGCAACACAGGTAGGATTTAAAAAAATGAATTTGTCCTCTTTTATAAACCTATACCTATTCGCTAGTCTGTATATTTCTCCCACCAATTATTCAAATTCCATCCTTTAAGTGAGAACATGAGAGATGTTTTCTCAAAGTCAGCCCAAAACGATCTCTGCTTCTTCTTCTTCTTCTTCTTCTTTTTTTTTCCTTTGGTGCTGGGGATCGAACTCAGGGCCTTGTGCTTGTGAAGCAGACACTCTAACCACTGAGCTAAATCCCCAGACCCAATCTCTGCTTCTCGATAGGAGGTCTTCCTTTTATTACCATACAGGGCTATTAGAAGGTAAACAGGATCTAGAAGTGATGGGTAGGGAAAGAACAAGCACACAGTGATGACCTGCAATCAGGAAGCCTGGATCCTGTCAGCAATCAAGATTCGCACTGATTTACCATCATTTTTCGAATCATAAGCTCCTCTTCAAGTCACATGCAACTGGGAACCTCTCCTCATACTATGCACACAAGGATGGATACATATTTCCCATGTAACTTTTGGAATGAGATTAAGGTTTACAGATCAGCAAGTGAACCATAACGTAATTATTCTCATTGTTTTACTAAATCTTAAGAAAAAGAACAAAATTAGAAAGGTTTATGAATCACATTTGGCTGATGGGTTTATGCCCTGATGTTTCTGGACTGAGGGTTACTTTCTGTCACTTCATTTTCCAAAAATTACAACAGCCTGACACGCGAGGGTCAGAAAGGGGAAAGATAAAGGTGATTGGGAAAGACACAAAGAAATGTAGCAAAAGAGAAGTAAAGAGAGAGATAATGGGAATGAGGAAGAAGCCTGAATAGGGGCTCCAGCACATCCAAAGGAAATCAAATGGATAGTTTGTGAAACAAGCAAACTGCCTGGCATGCAGACTGGCAGGCAGCAGGCTTTCCATGCACTCTGAATGCCTCACACGAGTTCTGGCCGAGTCTGCTCACCAATCCTGACAGGAAGGGGACTTTGTGTACAGCAGGGTCCAGGCTGATGGCACGAGGCGGAAAGCCTTGGCCATGCAGGTGGCCAGTGACACGGGAGGGTTGGAGGGAGATGGGAAGGGATGAAAAGGGCACCACAGCAAACTTCCTTCATGTCGGCTGTGCCTTGAAGACTTCAGCCTTCCACCTGAAAGGCCCGCTCACTATGCCCACCCCAACCCTCAACTCTCAGGTACTTTAAATACTGTCTTCATTACTCCTGGAACAGCCTCCGCTACTCTGGATCACTTACCTATCCACTTTCTACGTACGAATAAAGACTTTCTTCTGTCTCCTTCACTAAAACATCAACCTCATTTGCCCAGCACTTATATGGTAGACGCTCAAGAAATAATTCTTTGGCATCTCTTCACGGAAAACCTGTGGGCTAGCGTTGTCCGGATCTCTAGACGTACTCATGAGCCCTGCCTCCCAGCAGCGGTTTTTACATCAGTGGGACAAGTTCAGTAGAGAGCGGTAAGGCCCACCACGCATGCGCTAGGCGGGCACAGCAGACGAGCTTCACTGACCCAGGCGAGGCTCGAGGTCTTACAGAGGAAAGAACTGCAGTTGAGGGTCAGTCTCCCTAAAGCACGGACTGGCCCCTACAAACACTGCCTCCCTTTCTCCGTAGCCTTACGCCCGCCACGGGCAGCCTATCGCACCTCCATTTTAGCACCCAGCACGTCACCTGAAAAAGACGTCGCTTACTCTGAGCCCCTTATTCCCGACACCGGCAAATTCACAGGGGCCCGGGACAGGCTGGGAAGCAGGGATTCCACCGGCGCGTCGAGCGCCGCCATCTTTACTCCGCTCGCCCCTCGCTCCCACCATAGAGACGCCGCACGGCTAGAGCGCCCTCCGTTATCGCTTCTCGGACTTTTGGCTAAAATCAAGTATAGAGCGCCCTCCGCCTCCGTCAGCTCCGGGACTGTGGTTGGAGTCCTAGCAACCCGAGGGCGACGACGCGGCGCGGCCCTCACAGAGCCACCTCTGTGAATCTGAACGCGTCGGGGCCGACCGGTGACCCTGGCCGCGAAGTGGGGCGTCGGCAGGTGGCCAGCAAGAGGTCGCTGACCGTCAGGAGCTAGGATCTGAGAGGGACAACGCCGTGGTCGTCGCGGGGCGGGACGAGATGGGTTCCCCGGCGCGGCGAGCTCGAGGCCTCCCGGGAGAGTTGAGGGGAGCGGCTGGAGGGCCGGTCGCTGGGGCTCCTTTGACAGCCGAAATTAAACAGCCGACGGCCGCACCGATCAGGCCCAAGGCTGCCTGCGGTCTCCGGACCCCCTGCATCCCGCAGAAGCGCGCAGACCACGCGGCAGCGCCCGGGCGGGAAGTTCCCGCAGTTGGACGCTGTGCCTACGAGCTGCCGACTCCTGCCACCAGCGCGTGCTCCTCAGTCGTGACGCTCGGTGATCTGCAGAGTTGCGCTAGTGAGCACCTTCAGCCTGAGAGCATGTAAGTCCTGAGGGCGCGCTCCGCTCGCACGGAGGGGCTCTTGGAAACGCGGGAAAGGCTCTCAGAGCCCAGCAAATTCTTCCTGGACCCGACCAGACACTCTCTTTCCGCAGCCCTTCGTAGCTGCTGCAGGAGAATCTGTGAGTCATGAACACTGAGTTTCACACCCAGACTGTGCCACTTGCAACGGTGTCAAATCGTGCACACGTTACTTAGAAAGATTTTGAGCTGGTTTTTTCCTTTGGAATATTAAGAACATATTGCTAAAAGTTGTAGGGAATGCGCTGGGTACGTGGGAAGCCATGGTCCCCATCTTTACAACTAGCTCTTTTCCCCCCGTGCCTGGCTCAGTGTCTGCAATGTAATGTGTGCTTGAAAAGATCTTTTCTATGGATAAAGGACACTTGTGCCTTCTTAACATTATTTCTTACATTGTGATTAACTCGGGACATAACACTAATTGGCACATAATCATGGGTATGTAATACCCTCACTTATTATTTATATTTTAGTTGATGAATTATTAATTTTAATTTTATGAGTTTTATATTAATGAGTTCTTAACAGGAAAAAAGTATCAAAAAATAAAATATTGAATTTTTATATTTTTTATAACTAAGCATCAAAATTTTCAACATCAATTGTTTTTTGGCATAAAAGTCTAAAAAATAACAACAGAAATAGATTCCTGAAGTACAGTGGCAATACCAGTAGAATGCTACAGCAAAAATAATCTTTACTTCGATTTTCACACCTATGGCCATCTTCACATGTGACAACAGCATGTTCCATACACACATATCACTTACACTGACAGCACATATGTTTTGCTTTCCTGGTCTTTTTGTAGGACCGAGTTGACATCTCGCTTTGTCTTCATGTTTTGTCAGGAGGTTCTTATTATATTATACAGTGTGTAGGGAATAGGAACATAAAATATCAGTAAAATAAAGTACTAAATATTTTATATGTATTGCACATTTAGGATAAACATCAACACTTTTACATCAGCTGTGTACTTGCTTACAAAACCTAAAAGATAATATCAGAAATGAATTCCTATGTGAACTACAATGAAAATACAGACAAAAGTCTACCAGAGAAATAATCTTGGCTTCAGTTGTCATCCCCAAGGCAGTCTTCATACATGACAACTGCATGTTCCAGGCACACGTCTCACACTGACAGCACATGCATTCACTTTCCTGTGTTCTAGGCCATTCTTGTCACCTCTCTTGTCTTCCTCTTTTGTCAGGAGTTTCATACTATATTTACAACATACACTTAACAGGAAAATAAGATATTAATAAAGTATCAAATATTTAATGAGTACTTAGGCATCAACACTTTCACATCAGCTGTGTACTTGCTTATAAAACCTAAAAGATAACATAAGAAATAAATTCCTGGGCTGGAGACTTAGCTCAGTGGTTAGAATGCTTGCCTAGCAAGCACAAGGCCCTGAGTTTGATCCCCCGTACCCCCCAAAAAAATCCTTTGTGAACTACAATATAAATACAAATAAAAGTCTACCACAGAAACAATTGTTGCCTCAACTGTCACCCCCAAGGCAGTCTTCACACATGACAACTGCATGTTCCATGCACATGTCTCGCTTACACTGATAGCACATATGTTTTGTTTCTTGTCCTTTTTTGTACAGCACAGTTGACACCTTTTGGTTTCCCCTGTTGTCCTAGTGGGTCTTTGTGATGCTGGGCCTGCCTCTTCACCTGTCAGCTCACCAGTGTGCTCCACAATTTTTTTGCATAGTTTTCTTGTGCACTTGTTATTTTCTTTGTAAACTATCAAACTATTTATCCCACACATGTTTAGGATTGAGTAAAACACAACCGTTGGCCAATACTTTGTGTTTCAGGTGACATTTATGGTTGCTGCATAATTCCTCAACGACATCTATTTCCGCCTTTGGTTTTGTTGTAGAAAGTTGCCATCCCAGGCTTCAGTTTTGTGGAGGTTTCCCTGTCAGTATTTCCATCGTGGTGCAATGTTGACATGTTGTCATCAACAGCACCAGTTTGTTTTTCTTTGCCATATATGAGGCCAATGTTATTATCTTTCTGACATCCAAAGATTGCACTATACAATTCTCTGTTTTGAAATTGCAAACATTTCATTTTGAATTTCAGCTTTGTTCTTGCGTACAGTTCCCACACTGCTCAACTTGTGCTCTGTTAGCAAATGTAACATCAATTGGAAACTGGTAAACGAGCTGTCAAGTGCACACATCATTTCATTGTATGAATAAGGGCCTGGTGGCTGAGTTCCAGGATAAACTTCTAAACTGAAAGCATAATGACTTCATGTCTACAAGGACATAAATTTTTCTGCCATATTTTGAAGGGTTTTTTTTTTTTTTGGCATATACAGCCTAAAGCTATAGCAGCCATGAGATGCTGCTAGGTGCTCATCAATAGTCATGTATTCAGATGGTGTGTGAATTTCTTAACAATTACCCACAAATTGTTCAAACAATGAGGGGAGAGCAGCCAGCTTATCAGTTCTTTTTCTTTCTTGGTGGGTGATTTAGTCATCAGACCTTGGACAATTTTGAAGGCAACCAATCTCCTCAGCATAATGGTTACTCTACAGACCTGAAGCTCACACCCAGAAATCTTTATCATCCATAGGTCTTTTACATTCCTGTGATTTTAGCAAGACAAAGCCAGCCTAAAAGAATAGCAAACCTATGAATGCTTTCAGTTCACCTTGTGAGGTGTCATAAGAAACACATTTTTGTCTTACCAAGTGGGTAAACACAGAGATTGTTTCCTGTATCCCCCAGGCACAAGTACTGATGCTCAGCCAGCTACTATCATGCTAAAGTACAAATTTACAGTAGAAAAGTATGTGATGGGTTTTGTATTTCCACTGTTACACCCCAAGGATTTAAGATCCAATTACAGGACTTTCTGCTATGCTTTTCCTTCAGGTTGAGTGAGACGGGCACAAGTTCTCCTCTGCCATCGGCATATCTCATACTTCTCCATCAATGCCTGCCGCCAGAGAAACTAACAAGGAGGGAGAAGAGACTGAAAGGAAAAACTGTGGTGGCCCTGAGGAAGCTGAACAACCAAATACAAGAAGCTCAGATGAGGTGGAACTGGCTGCTGGAAGAGAACAGGCAGCTGCAGGAGGAGAAGTGTCTGGTGGAGGCTGAAAGCAAATGCATTCTGGACTACCTGACTGAAAACCATAAGCAACGGGAGAGAAAGTGTGAGGAGCTGTGGAAGGAGTATTTCCAACAATACCGGGAGCTGGAACAGAGCAAAGAGGAACTAGCCTCCAGATATGAAAAAGAAACCTCAGACCTGAGAGCACAGCTCCTGTGGGGGGAAAAGGTCCAATTCAAACTGGAGCAGCAGTTGCGGGCTCTGCAGAACATTGCCACTGTCAAGGAGAGACAGGACAGGAGGATACAGACCTTGCAGGAGCAGATAGAGAGGATCCCAACCGAGACACACATGAAGGACCAGGAAGCACTTCTCCAGTTCCTCCAGCAAAGAGCCGTCCTGGAGCAAGAAATCAAAGACCTGGACCTGGTACGGGAGGAGTTAGGGGAGGGTAAAAGAAGGGAGCTTGGTGAGAAGGCCCAGGCCTTGGAGTACACAGTACTGAAGTCTCATTTTGAGTTCTGCCGTGGCTTCTACAGAGAAAACCAGCAATTGAGGAAGAAATTAAAGCCACTACTTCAGGAAGCCCAGAAACTAGAAGCTACTCAAAGCCAGTTAGAAAACCAGAAGCAGTGCCTGAAGCAGAGGCAGTGGTACCAAGAATCCATAATGAGGGGGAGGCAACGACTCCAAGCCAGTGGAGACCGGAGCCCAAAGGGACAGGGTGCTCCAAAGACCACACTGCTCCCTCCCGAGACACCAGATCAACATCCCAAGGGATCCCAAAAATAGCAGATGAAATGAGAACTGGATCAAGTACTCCTGGGCACTAGAGAGCTCTCTTAATGAATGCCATTAGACTGAATACTCCTCGGGGAAATACTTTTGAGTCCTGTGCTATCTATTGCTCTAGCACCAACTGAAATTCTAAGAAGATAAATAAAGTTACCTAATTACACTAAGCACTATACACTACTTTTAGGAGATTTAGTAATCCTTACATGTGTACTCTATCGTACATAGAGGACCTTTTGTTACTGATGTGATCATATATTTATGTCCATTTAATAAAACTGAGAATTGTATTTTAAATTACTATAGACTTATTGATTCAAGTTGTACTTTTTGTATTTTATGACAGATGCAAGCTAGACCAGTGATTTATTGGAATGTGAATCTTGGTACAGCTCAGCATATTTTGATAATTTAACATTGCTCCTCTATAGAAAGATAGAATCAACCATATGTTTTCCAGAAAAGGTTAGTGATGAAAAACTTCACAATAAACTTTGTGAATTTTCAGTCTTATCTCTAGGTAAAATGAATTTATTGAAAAAACACATCTTTCCGTGTGCTTTTCACTCCTAACTTTAATATTTTTGGTTAAATATGTGGTTAATTAAGCAATGTTTTGTTATTAATAAATACCTACTTCTGATTATAATTTATCAATTTTATTATTGTTTCAATATGCTCAATTATCTACCTCATCACTCTCTAATTTACCACTCCTACCTGTCTATACAACTGCTCAAATAATATAAGTACATTTACTGAAGAAGTTTAGGGCTTTCAACAGCATGTAGTTAGCTTTTACTGGATACCATCATTTGTGAGCTGAAAACAGACAGAACTTGGAAAGCACTGGTATCGAAGACAAATCTGAAGCCCTCTTCCCTGTGGACAGGAAACCCCAAGAACTATACCTCGGGTTGATTGGGGTCTGTAAGTCGTGAGGCACTTGGATTCTTACTATTCCACTGTTCACACCCCCCCACACACCCCCGCATCCCAATATCTAATGGAGGAATGGGTCGCTTCCTTCTGGTCTCAGTGTATTTTTATTTGTTATCATCCCAGACAATGGATCTCATATATTGCTCCTGGCTGTGCCTTTCAGAATGGGGGCTTGAATACAGGAAAGGGTGAATCCTATCAGATAAGGTTCTTTGAAATCCGCAACCCACAGATGAGTAGGTTGCCAACTCATGCCAATCTACTCTTTGTGTACTTTGCTGTGAAGAAAATGAAGCAGGGTGGTAATGTTAGAGACATTGAGTGAGGCAAAAATGAGAGTTAGGTCTAAATGATAAAATAAAGCCTACAGTGGGGAAGAAAGCATTTCAGTCAGAATACGAAGATGGGAAACCTGGACCTAAAATGGATATAAACTTAGTGAGTTCAAGGGCAGCCTGAACTACATAGCAAGACCTTGTCCCAAAGAAACAAAAATGAATCCAAAGATGGTTTAATATTTTGAAGTCAGGGGTTGGGGATTTAGCTCAAGTAGTAGAGCACTTGCCTAACAAGCACAAGGTCCTGAGTTCGGTCCCCAGCACCCCCAAAAATATATATATTTTGAAGTCAATATAACTTATTATTAACAAACTGAAAAATTCAAATACAGAAATAGATACAGAAAAGAGTTGACAAAATCCAATATCCCTTCCTGATTAAAAAGAAATAATAAACCCTGAGCAGGGAACTTCACCTTCATCCTCCTGACACAGGACATCTTGGAAAACCATACAGCTAAAATCACATTTAATATGAAATACTAACCATTTCTGAGTAAGATCTCTCTACTTGTATTTAACACTGTATTGGAGGCTCTAAACACTGTAACTGAGCAGAAAAAGGAAAGTTATCCAGATTAAAACTTTGTCTTTGGAGATGACACTGTTATTTAAATTAAAAAATTCAATGGGATGTACAAAGAAGATACTATTGAATTTAGCAAGGTAGAAGAAAAGTTAGTACAAATATATAAATGTTTATGTTCATCAATTAGCAGTCAGAAAATGAGTAAATTTTAAAATTGAAATTTAAAAAATTATTTCTATCATTTAAAATATTAATGTATAGCATTAAATCTGACAAAAGATGTGGAGGATCTATTTACTGAAACCTACAAGACCTTGCTGAAATTAAATCATACATAATAGAGAAGATGGATCAACTGGGCAATATTGTTAAGACCTCAATTATCTACAATTGATGTAGAGCTTAAATACAGTCACTATGAAAATCTAATTTATGTAGAAACTGATCATCTGATTCTCCAATTCATATGGAAACCAAGGATCTAATACAGCTTAACCAGTTTTGTAAATAAAGAGCAAAGTTGGAGAATTTTTTTGTGTGTGTGTGCGCTGGGTGACAAACTCAGGGCCTTGTGCTTGCAAGGCAAGCACTCTAACCACTGGGCTAAATCCCCAGCCCAAAAATTTCTACTTTTTTTTTTAATTTCTACTTTTAAGACTTACAAATTATGGAAATTAAGACAATACAGTAATAGTTTAAAAATATACAAATACATGAATACAAAAAAATAGAGCCCAAAAATCATACACACATATTGACTTTCTTTTTTTTTTTTTTTTTTTTTTTTTTTTTTTTTTTTTTTTTTTTTTGTGGTGCTGGGGATCGAACTCAGGCCCTTGTGCATATTGACTTTCAACAAAGGTGTAGAATTCATTCGGTGGGAAAATAATCTTTTTTAACATGATAGAACTCTGGATATCAATATGCAAAGAAAAGATCTTTGATCTGTACCTCTCGCCATATACAAAAACTAACTTGTGCACACTTAGTGAAAGAAGATACACAGACGTCAAATAAGCACATAAAAAGATATTTGGTACCTTTAGTCACCAGGAAGACACCACTACACACTTGTGAAACTGGCTAAAAGAGCTGGGCATGAAGGTGCATGTCTGTAATCCCAGCATTCTGGGAGGCTGAAGCAGGAGGATTGCTAGTTTGAGCCCAGCTTGGGCTACTCAGTAACTTAGTGAGACACGGTCTCAAAATAAAAAACAGGAAGGGTCAGGGGATGTAGCTCAGTGTGAAGCTCCTGAATCCAATCTCCAGTAACACACACATACACACACACACACACACATACACACACACTGCCCTCAATGTTGACAAAAAGTAGAGGGATTGAGCCTCCCATACTGTTGGCAGGAAAGTAAACTATTACAATCACATAGGAAAACAAGTTAGCAGTTTGTTTCTTTGAGTGGTGCTGGGGATAAAACCTGGGGCCTTGCATATGCCAGGCAAGCACTCTACTCCTGAGTTCCATTCCCAGTCCAAACATCCCTAGCCTATCCAAACATTTGTGCATAGCAGCTTTATTTGTAATAGCAGTAGAAACAACTCAGATGTCCACTGACAGAGGAGTAAATTGTGGTATAGCCATACAATGCTATTCAGCAATAAACAAGAATGGACTATTCATACACATGACAATACAAATGTCAGAATAAGTAAGAATAAGTGAATGGATTCAAAGAAATCAAGCAAAAATATACATACTGTATGATTCCATTTATATAAAATCTTAGAAAATGCAAACTAGTTTATAGTGACAGATCTATGGTTGCCCAGGAATGGTGTCACAGAGAGGCAGGCAGGATTACAAAGGAGCATACAGACATACTGTGATCACTCTGTTCATTGTCTTGACTGTAGTAGTAAAACATCAACATTTACTAAATTTTACTTTTCCACAGTTTGTTATATATCAATTATACTTTAATAGAGCTGTTAAAAATTACACCATAGAATAGCTGGGTTAAGCGTTTTTATAATCATTGTGTGGTTGGTTAAAGTACTACTTAAGTATACCATGAAAACAAATCTTAAAGGAAAATAAGAAATTACAGAAAACTTTTAAGTTTCTGTATGGCAAAACCAACTACAGACAACGCAGTTTAGGAAAAACAGGTGCCTGTCACATGGCAAAAAAAATTTCTTTGCTAGGTAGAGAGAAAAGATACTACTTTCAGTCACTAAGAACAAAAAAATAAAAATAAAAATAAAAAAAAGGAACAATCCAGTAGAGGAACTGCCAAGACCCAATCAGGCAACTCACAAAATGGAAATAGTTCCTTTAGAAATCTTCAACTAAAATTTTTTCAAATACAAAACAACCAAAAAAAAAAAAAAAAGAATCTCTTTCCCTCAAATCAGCGAAGATGCCCACCACAACTTTACTCTCCCACGAAACTGGGGGAGGATAGTTGATTTTACTTATTTTGAAAAGGTGCTTGCTCCTCTCTTCCATCCCTTCCCGCGATACCTGGCAATCTGTCTTCAGCTCTGACCCACCTCCTGGCCCAGGCGCTGTCCTGGGCCACTCTCAGCTGAGGCTCGGAGTCCGCGACTCTCCTACTCACAGAGCTGTCTCCAGGAGCTCGCTGCCTTGAAGACGCCGGCTGCTTCTGACAGCACTGCCTTTGCTGGTGCTAAAAGGTCCTCTCAGGATGCTTAGAGACACCATCACGCAAGTTTTATCTACTTTGGGTTTCCCTGTATTACTTTAAAACTGTGATACACATAAAATTGACCATTTTGACCATCTGGAGGTGTACAGCATTAAGCACACTAACGGCTGTGCAACCATTGCCACTGTCTACGGACGGTTTCATCATCTCCAGTGAAAATTGGTTCCATCCAGGGTAACTATTTCTTCTCCCCCATCACCCCAGGCGATCACTATGCCACACTGTGAATTTGACTACTCTAGGTACTTCATCTAATCGGGGTCATATGCTGTCCTCTGGTATGTCTTCAAGGTTGGTTCACGTAACGTGTCAGAATTTTCTTCCTTAAGGCTGAATGTTCCACTGCATATTATATACCATGTTACTCATTTGTCTGTCAGGGAACATTAGGGTTCCTTCCACCTTAAGATTGTGAATAATACTATGAACACAGGTGTACAAATGTTTTGAGTTCCTGTTTTCACTTCTTTGGACACATACCCAGGAGGGGCATAGTCAGACCATATGGTAGTTAATTTTTCAAGGACCAACCACACTGTTATCCACAACTGCAGTTCTCCTTCCCACCGGCAACATGTCAGAGTTCATTTCTCCACATCCTTGACAACACGTTTCTGTCATGTCCATCTATTTTGGAAAAGTATCTATTCAAGTTCCTTGCCCTTGAGTTGACCTTTATACTTGTATATGTGAATTTTATCATGATTTGCAAGTATTTCCTACCTTTCTGTAGCTCGCCTTTTTACTCTATCAATAATGTCCTTTGGTCACAAAAATTGAAGTCCATTTTATAACAACCTTTTCTTTGTGGCCAGGTTTTGCATCATACCCTAATTTTCTTTTTTCCCTTAATTTTTGTATAGGGTGTTAGGTAAGGGTTCACCTTCATTCTTTTGCATGTTGACATCAAGTTTCCCAATACCATTTGTGGAACACTGTCCTTTTCCCATTGACTGATCTTGGCATTCATGTTGAAAATCGTTTGGTCACACATGTGTAGGTTTATTTCTGGATTGTTCTGCTCCACTGGTTTGGTATATCTGTCCTTATGCCAGTACCACAGTGCTTTTACTACAGTTTGCAGGGGTTTTTTTTCTTCTTTTTAAAAGACAGGATCTATGTAGTTCAGGCTGGTCTTGAACTCTCTGTATCCCAGGCTGGCCTCGAACTCCAGGTGATCCTCCTGACTCGGATCTCCCAAGTGCTGGGATTACAGGTGTGCACCACCACATCTGGATCCTTTTTATTTTTGAAAGAGACATTTGGCAGCTATTGAGTTCTTGAAATCCTTTTGTGTGTGTACTAAAGAGCTGAACACAGCCATGACTCAGGGGCAGTTGTGTTATCAGGCACAGGGGCAGGGGCCAGGCAGGTGAGCCATACACAGGTGTCTGGTTCTTTCAGAAAAGAAAAGGCACAACTGCTAGGGTACAACTGTATGCCTTTATTTAACATGAGTCATTAAGATACAGTTTGTCCATGTGCAGAAACATTGTACATTCAACTCTGAAGAAGGTAGTTTCTATATGACCCATAAAAGGAAAAGTCTAAAAGAGGAAAAAGAGGATAGCGAGGAGCTAAAAGGTAGAGTTTTATCTGTCAAAGTGCTAAGGCCTACGAGCACAAAGATTTTAACGTGAACACGATCAACATAAGGTCCTTTCTTCCATTCTAGTTTTTCTTGGTGCTGGTGAAGTGTGCTACAGTGAGTCACAGAATTAAGAGGAGTTCTGGAAAAAATCAGTTAATGCACTTATGGATATAAGTTTTTCATTTCTAGAGTTTCGTTTGTCATGTACTCTATCATTCATAGATTCTAGACACTGAATTCTTGGCTCTTTAATCACCAATTATCAGAGAATAAACTTTTATGTCCTCCCCAGCCTACAACCTATTTCCTCATCAAAGAGCAGACAAAATTGAGACTCTGGAAGAATTTCAATTTAAAATGTGTGCAAAGTGGTTAAATATAGGTTAAGCTGGGGTCACCAATGAAGTCTCCAAATGCTTATTGCCTAACGTGAAAAAGAACTGCTGACTGAGGACCAAAGCCCAACTTCGTTTCCAAGCTTTGGGTATTTGAAAATATAAACTCTGGTTTTCTTAATTTATCCAAGACATGTAAAAGTTTATGTCACACTTTCCATAGGAAGGACATAAGCTATGTGTAAAATAAGCTCTAAAGAGAGGCTGGGGATTTAGCTCAGTGGTAGAGCGCTTGTTGAGCAAGTGCAAGGCCCTGAGTTTGATCTCCAGCACCGCCCGCCCACACAAAAAAAGCCCTAAAGTATCTTCAGGTATTTTTATATGCTCTTTAATGCACTGCTTTCTTATTGGGCTAATTTGAATTTTAAATATTTTAAAAGAGAATCTTTAACCAAATTTAATAAAATGAAGTGTTGGCTCAAATTGGTCTACTACAGTGTTCATGAAGCCTACGTCATTTCACTTAACAGATACAGGTGCACAATCCCAAACCTGACTAGTGGCAGAAGCTGCCATAGTAAACACAAGACTTTTCCTTAGCCCACAAAATGTCTCAAATCAAATTCCATGTTATACTCATGGCAATTCACCATGTTAAGGAAGCCCAAACCTTTTATAAAAACAAGTTACTTAATCCAAAATTTTCTTAAATCCACACCTCAGGTTCATCTTTCTTCTCTCCAAGACATCCTCTAGTTATGATGAAAATCAGGACACCCCATTCCCCCACTCCTGCTAGCTGCTCCTGGATTTGAAGAATGAGGAAAATGAGTTTGAAATTACTGTTCAGGAGAACCCGTATCTAGCCACAGCCCATCTCCACAGCCAACCATCTTGAACTTTTTTGGGTTTTCTCTGTCCTTCTGTTGGTAAGAATTTTCTAGAGTTTCCCTTTTTTAGGTTAAGTTTGAGAGCTGTATGGAAGTACACAGTATTTATTCCTTAAGTTATCCAGTGTGAAAGAAACCCAACCTTCCTTTGACAGTCTCCAAGTATTAGGAAAACAGGATATTTGCCCTCCCAGTTCCTGGATAGAGGTGAGACTACATTACACAGAATACCTAACATCTCTTTGACTGAAAGGTGAATATAGGTATCTTGGCATACAGAAACCGAGTTGCAAATCCAATAATCTAGGTTAAAGACAAGTGGTAACGAAAATTCAAGACTAAGCACTGACAAAATACAACTATTTATCCTTTTAAAACTTTTCTACCCCAAGAGTTCTAAAGATTTAGGATTTGAGTCACTAAAATGAAAAGGTACAGGGTAGTGATGGCAAACCTTTTAGAGCTTTCAGTGATACAAACAGCCTGCTGCAGCACGTGTGCTGTACGTTCACCACCACTGGCAAAGAGTAATGCTGAAGCCTTTTTAAATTCACGTTCTGTGACTTGTAAGAGAGAATAAAAGGCCAGTTCCACAATGTGACAGGGGAAACGCAAGAACACAATTTTATCCATTATGGAGAAAACAACAGGATACAATTCCAAATGAAGGGACTCGGCTCCTTCTCACATAGAAGATGAAAAGTCACGTTTCAAGAACTTTAGCTTCTTCTGGGTTTGAACAGTGACAGGAAAGCTGTTACTTATTACAAAGGTTATTTGAAAAAGCAAGTAACTCCTACTAATTCTATTCCCATGATCATTCTCCAAAAGGTCAGTTTTACTACCATGGCTCCTCCTTTCCACATTACCTGTTTTCCATCTAGAGGCAATGGTTTTTCTTCATGTTTTACCACAGCTTTGTCCAGCATCTCAAATATTTCTATTTTGTAACTCATTTATACTTTGAACATGTCTTAGGAAACATGTAGCGCTGATTACTACTTTAGCTGTAACTACAAACATGCTGTATGGTTTCCACCGTAGTAGTAGTATGTATGATTACAAATTGCAAGACTGCTTTTGCTTACCCTTGCACAACCAGCACTGAAGTAGTGCCTAGCACATAGTAGATGCCCAATAAATATTTGAATTAGTAACATGATTTGTGCATAAACAGAAACATGTAAAATCTGACTTCTGAGGACTGGATGAGATCGAGTACGCTAAGGAGCAATGAGCAGTTTCTAAGGCTCTGTGAAGGGCAGTTGAGGATCCAAGTTGGAACTATCCTGTCTGGTATATTGCTCTTCCTCACTCAACTGCAGACCAACTCTACCTTTAGGCTCCCATGTCATTACCTGAACAGAACTTCATTCCTATGAGGTAGGTGGCCAAGCTAAACGATAGATATGAACTAGAAATGGACAGTCGATCTTTGTAATGATCATAATGGACTCATTTACACACATTTAGATAGCTCACCTACATCTCTATTATATATTGAACTTACAAGTACATAGATATCCCTGAGACTTACAGAACTTCCTTCAGGAACAGTGCATTTTCAGCAAAGACTTAGTGTGCTGTTCTTTTGGATGGGTCAACTATCTCCAATGTCTGGGTAGCCTCAATGTTTGAAATTTCCATCTTTGAAAAATACTTAGTCCACTCTTAAGCAAACTGGATGTATGATCCTGTTGGACACTGCACAGCTTGATACCTTAGAATCCAATTGAATAGTTCCACTCTCATCTCCTATTTCACATTTTCACCCAGCACTTTTTAGACAATTACCTTTTTAAAAGTACCACTGTGTATCCTTAATTTTCGAAGTATACTTTTTCTATGAAAATAGGAGCTGAGCAGTTTTGGGGAGAACTGGTGAACTACAACAAAAAGCCAGCTTCACGGGTCATTAAGATACATTCTTGAGCTGGGCATGGTGGTGCACACCTGTAATCCCAGCACCTGTGAGGCTGAGGCAGGAGAATCACAAGTTTGAGGCCAGCCTGAACAATATAGTGAGATCCTGTCTCATACTCTGGAAAATCTGGCCATACCAATTTTCCTTTCAGGTCATCAATGAATCTACATGTTATACATGTTGAAAGGAGAGAATATGTACCTTGATTTCCAAAGACCACCTATCTAGGAATCATTTTGCTTCCCCATCACATCCTAAAATCAAGTATTTATTTTATAAACACAAAATGAGCTCTGTTCAAGGAGCAGTCTAGTTGTGGGGCTACAATCACTCTCCCTTAACATCTGGCTCAGTCCTTATTTCTGTTAACTGTTCTCCCCGACACATGGGAGTTCCAAGTTCAAGTGTCAAATGCTGAAACACAATCTAATCAGGCACAGATATTTGTCTTTACACAGTTGTCTTAGCTCTTCAATCTCTCCATTAGTCAAGCGGGACATAACCACAACCATAGCTATTAAATGAACTTCTCAGTGAAAAACTGAGAAACACTAATTGTATTTTCTGTATCTTCAAGAGATTATTTCTTCACATATGCCAGGGCCTGGAAGGTGGTGGCAGTGAATGTCTGCTAATAAATTAATCACCGTGGAGGAAAAAAAAGTTTTTTCCCTCTGGGAACTATTTCCTTATCACTTTTTGTTTTAGAAACAAATGATGGGTATATGTAAGAGACTTCCCTGTGTTTTCTTCACTTTTCCAGTAACATTAAGAGGTCAGGAAACAGAACAGATTAAGGAAGCAAACACAGAGACAGACAGAATAATTACTACTGAAGTTCTGAAACAAATGTGCTACCCTGATTTGTTCATTACCAAATTCTTCATTTTACTCCCTTCCACACAGTCTGTGGTAACCTTCCCAAAACAGTATAAGGCAACAACTGAGGGCCTCCCCCGCCATTCTCAGGTGTATGTCAGACCTCAAGATTCACCAAAAACTCCAAGGTTTTAATGTCACTTTTAATTATCTTTTACTCAATAATAAAATGAAAAATAATATATGAATACATACAATCTATATACATATATTTATTGCAAATACTTAAAATTCTTATGTAAAATGATTTTCTATATTTGTGAAAAAATATGTCTTATTAAATGGTGTTGACACCAACTTCTCTGTACATACCCTCAATTCCAATGTTAACAATTCCTTGAAAAAGGCAAGAGACACAAAAGTTTAGCATTTACCAAACCAGTCTGTACAAACCTTATGGTCAGAGGGAAAAAATAGCTTGTGGTAAATAAGTCAATTTCCATTTAAAATAAAAAATAAACCCCAAAACTATCCCCCTTATTGCATTTTTTGGAAATAATCTGAGTATCTTTAGAGCAACTTCCTTTGAAATAATCTGTACCTTAACAGTGCGGTCTTACATTAAACATACCATGTGAGAAATTCCAAGTCTTCCAATGTCACTTTTTACATACATATTAAAATATATATTACTTAAAATATATTACTGGAAAGCTATATTTAAAATTGATCTTTAATAGTTGTATCAAATGTAAAGCATTAAAAAAAATAAAGTAACCAAGACTCTAAGAAGCTATTGCTTCAACTTTAGGAAATGTCTTACCTACTGTTTTCTTTCAATAGGTATGTAGGTACTGAAACATGTAGGAGAGGACCCTGCCTATCGTCATGTTTCTCAGTCTCTTTGGACTATTCTATAAAACGAGTTGAAAACTGTCCTGGGTCAAGGTATTTACTTAACACACTGTTGTAATGCAACGGGGAGACTTTCCTCTCCTTGCTACCATGTCATGATGTTGAAGACAAAATGACCCCAGCACTCAGACTGAGTTTTAGAAATAAACAGCAGTATGATGACCAGAGACCTCTAATTATGGCTAATTACTTAACCAAAGTATTCATTACAGATCTCTAAGGCAAAGAAGGCAACAATAAGCAGTAGGATGGTAATAGGGCATTACTATATATGACAGTGGACCTTCACCCGGAAGGCAATGAGGTCTTCCTTTGGCTAAATCTGAGATAAGCTCTAAAACATCTACATCTGTGTCTTCCCAGCCAATGGAAGCACTTTCGCCACTCCAAGGAAAACTCTCCATTGGCCAGCTCCTATTCTTAGAAATGTTACATACAATACCACAGATAGCTTCAGTACTTTGAACATAGGGGTTAAGGAACTGAAGCAGGGCAAACAAATCCAGGTTACTCAGCTTTATTGTCTGCTTAACAGGATGAATAATTTTGGTTAATTAAAAATCTCAAGAGGTGGGGACTATTTACCAGACAACTTGGAACATTTATAAATCAGACTGAGATGATACATTATGAATGCGCTTGCCCGGCAGAGGGGTACCAGGTGGTTAGGGAGGACAGGACATAGCCATCAGGCATGTCTGCCATGTCACTGGAAAATGCCACTTAAATATCCTAAGAATGAGCTTAGCACTTATTAAAATATCTCAGTGAATTTAGAGGTAAAACAACAACTAAAATGAAACTAGTTTAAAGGTACCGGAGTAACCCTCTAGTAATCTGAAGGCCCAGACCATACCTTTTCTTTCCTGTTCAGATTACAAATGAATGCTTTGAAACCATTGTTTTGAAACAAATTGTTAAGTCGATTGGGATCTAATTTACTACCAATCTATGAACGTCTGTTCTCTCATCTGGTCAAGTCTGAGGCAGTCTATGTAGCTGGCAGTTTGTTTTGAAGTATAACTAAATGCAAATATTTTGCGGGGATTGTTTCGGAGAATCTCCTGAACAGCAAAACTTGAGACCTATCTGCAGGGCCTGGATCAAGAGGAAGAAGCATGATGTGGGGTTTCTCTCCAAACGGAATGGGAAGTCCCTGATGTACTCCCGTCCTGGTTATAGTCTGCCCATACTCAGATACAGGAATTCATAGAAGAAACCCTTTCTGTCAGCAAAGTCTTGAGCAGAAAAGTGATCTTCATCAACCCAACTGAAAAATGACATGCTGCATGGGATCTGTTCCGAAACATTCAACTCCTCTGGGCATGCAGCCAGCCCTCAGCGCTGCCTCTGACATGGAGCAAAGAGGCTGGGCACAGGAGGTCTTCCTCACCAACCACTGACATTAGCCAGGGTATTCAAAGTTTGGGAGCAAGGCAACCCTGGCTTCTGTTTCCTGCTGGTCCTTCACTGGAGGACTTATCCCTGGATGCTTGAAGCCTTTCTAATCTCTTAGCTATGTGTGTGCTGGAAGAAGAGGGAAAGACTGAGGGACATCATATTGTCTTGCCTGAAACCGGAACACAGTTATCAATTCTGTATTTGCCTTGAGTCACAATGAATGAGCCAGAGAAGAAAAATGAGAAATGGAGTTTCTTACGGAGTCTGGAACAGGCATTGTAGAAGAACATCAGAAAGGGTGTATGATGCAGGGGGTGAGGTGGGCAGGGGTGGACAGCAGAACGGGGGCTAAAAAGATGACTGCCTCCTTTCTCCTGATGTGGAATGTGACTTAATAGGTTTAAACTGTTTTTGAACTTTGTTAAGAATCACATCTAGAATATTAAGTATAAACATAACTGCACCAGGTTGCACTAGTATTAGTTTACACACCTCAAATTAGAAGAACTGAAATAACCAAATGTATGAATTACAAATCGACAATCTTAATACCAAATTTTGGTAAACTGTAGAGTTTTAAAGAATGATCTTTAATCATGACATAAAAGGATGTATTCAAAACTTTTTATCACTACAGAAGGATTTTAAAAAATAAAAAAGGAAAAAAAATTTTAAGAAATTTTTGGAATTTTCCTTCCTTGCCAGACAATCCCTTGGCTATTCGCTGAAGCTCTTGTACCTTTACGCATCCCTAGTGCAGACAGCAGTAATTCATAAAGAGTGCACATATTTTAAAAAACAGCAAGTGTCTTTACACTATGTTTGTGTGCACATACATGTGTAAGGTAAGATCCAGTAAGATTACTCCATCTTCCTCAGATACTTAGGAGGTCAGAACAAGTTGATCAGAAGAAGCCAACATGCTACTGAGGAGCTTTTCCACCTGTCACACAGCTGACTGTGTAACACTAGGTAATGGGTTGGGAGAGAAGAAGTAAAGACACTACAGTTTGTTTCTAGCATTAAATCATCTTCCAAAGTTCTTTACATTCATCTTAACAGTTTCCGCAAATTTCATTCCTCTATGTAAGGAGATACAGTTCAGTTCATCCTGTCACTAACCCTTGCCTGCTCATTCCAAACTAGTACTTCAAATCTGTGTATTCTCATGGATGACAATGTGTAGGGGTATTACTGCAGTACTGTCACCAAGCACAGGACAGTCATAAAGGGGGCCTGGAAAACCACTCCCCTCACAGAACGCATTTGTTGTTTCAGGCCAGGGGGTGGGATTAGGGAGCAGCAGGGCTCTATGTGATGGTGGCTCTAGTTTAAGAAAGCCAAGAACCAAGTCAGGACTTTCTGGGTCAGAAACACTGCTTGTGACATTAATACCTTGTGAAAAAATTCCACTCAAGAAGGCTCCACCTAAGGTAAGGAGAACTGAATAAACCCTGAATCCAAATCTTGCAAAGGCCAAATAATCTATTAATAACCTGCAGCCCGACTGTGAAGACATAATCAGCATGAATGGTCACTTCCTTACTGACCATTCCTTCCTTTCACTAAGTTTCAAGAAGGGTCAAAAGGGAGACAGCTTCCTTTCACCATGCACGGCATTCAGCTTTTCTCAGTGTCACGTGAAATGAAACACATCTGAATTTAAAGAACACATCATTACCTAAACACTGAAAAAATGTTAAACAAAATGTGACATATTTACATGATTTCTTAAGTGCAAACTTGTCACAAATTCACAAAGTCTTGCTTGACTTAGACTTACTATACAAGGT
Source organism: Hystrix cristata (assembly GCA_004026905.1). Classification (NCBI taxonomy): domain Eukaryota; kingdom Metazoa; phylum Chordata; class Mammalia; order Rodentia; family Hystricidae; genus Hystrix; species Hystrix cristata. The sequence continues at coordinate 70,994 of PVJO010005865.1, read as the reverse complement.
GCTCTTCCTCTAAAATGTAAAAGACCTGTACTCTGTATTCTTGATTAACATTTGTCTTTTAAGACAACCCAAACCTTATTTCTGTGATTCCCAAATGATGCAAAAACACATCTGGTTAACCCTTTCCTTCCCCCTCCTTTACAGTGTGTATCTTTCAAGACTCATTACCGAACGACAAGGCAGGAGACACACAGTTTGGAGGGGCCGATGCAATCATCATGGCAGAAAGCTCCACACCCCTTACACATGATCATGGCTTTCAACCGGCAGTAACATTTTGAAGGTGTGTCCTCTATGCTGTTCTCCTCAGGAAAGGCTGGAACTGGAATTGTCTGGCCATGGGTGCTGGGATTCATAGCTTGGCCAGCAGGGATGGTAGTGACAGTCACTGAAAAGGACATGACATCACCTACATTGCTAGACACCTGGCTACCTGGTACAGCAGAGTTGTGGTCCGCTTCTGATGAGGTGGAGACATTGATCATGCCTCTGTAGCTTGGCCCTCGCTGTGTGGGGCTTCCATACAACTTTGGGGTTTGCGGGGGTGGAAGGAGCAGAGGCTGATGTGTGGGACTATCTGCAGGCAGAGAAAGAGCAGTAGAACTGAAAAGCTCAGGGCTGCTGCGCATTGCCTTACCTCTAACGGCCTGAGCCATTTGTTTCTGTGCTGCTTGAATAAAATCTCTGGCTAAGGTCTTTTCGTCAAATGTTTGGCCTCTAGGGAACAGGTAATTCTCCTTACTTACAGTGGTTTGCTCATTCACTGGTATCTCAGCCTTCACAGTTTTGTTACCTAAACAATCATTGGTGGATAGGGTTTCCCTACTGTGGGGGCCTGCACTTGCATCGTGCTTGCCAGAACTCTGGGAGGTCAGGGGCTCCTCCTTCACCAACACAGGTTCCTGCTCATCACCAGTACTCTCCTCATCACTTTCATCTTCTTTGCCACTGCTACTATCTCCTGTTGTGTTTTTACAATCTGCATATCCCATTCTCAAGGCTTCAGTGGGACTACTTAGACAAAAACGGTCTTCGGGGTTTACAGAATGGCTCCTCCTACAGCTCTCTGAACCTCGGCCATAGGTGGAAATGTTGAGTAAATAGTGACCTGCCATTGCAGGTTTGGATGTCCTTCTGCCAGCAAAACCCAGCATGAACCTCTGGCTTGTGGAGATGTCTTCTAACTGGAAACCTGAGTGAGCAAAGTTGAACTGGGAAGGAGGCACAAACGAGAGAACATTCTGCCTCTGAACCCTCTGGATGAGAGTCTGAAGTATCTGATCTTGGGTAGCTTTACTTAGTCCTTCTTGGTACTGGTGTGTGTCAATGCTAGAGTCCCTCAGATCCTTAGTTGAAAAAAGCTGCAAGGGCCTCTGAACCTGGGGGAGCTGTTTACTTTGCAAGGTTTTCCCTAACTGCTGGATAACCATTGGATGGGATGGTCTATCACTAACTTCCTCTCTGGTGCTATTTTCTGTTCCAGTGGTACCTGTGAGTACCCCTATCCCCTTCTCCTCTTTTGTAGTCAGTGGAACAGTTTTCATTTCAACTTTGGTGAGAGGCTTAGGCAGAATTTGCTCCATGGGAACATCTTTGCCCTGGAGAAGCTGAGTAACTAAAGGATTATTAGCAGGGATACTAGAGCTTGATCTTGAAATGGGTCCATTCATATTTGCGGAAGTTCCTGGGGTTTTAAGGCTAGAAGCTGCTGAAGACGGAGCTGATCCAGTAGATACTACAGTTACACTGGCCTGGGGTACAGGAAGCTTTTCTAAAGTAGCTGTTGTCAATAAACATGTCAAAGGGGAAGGAGTCATATCCACTGGAGCATTAGGAGTTGTCTTTGTTGAGGCTGAAGGGTTTGGTGTATTCTTACTAGAACATGCTTTGGGTTCGACTGTGCCATCAGCTACAAAACAAACAGGGGAGGCTCCTGAGATGAGAGCAGGCCCTTTCGGAGAAGGAGCTCTCTCCTGTCCATACCCACTGAGCCTCTGTGGGTGGCTAGGGGAGGTCACTGTGGCTGCTGCTCTGACAGGGTCCAGGTTTTCATGATTCAGTTTCTCTGCATGGGCTGGTGATGCAGCATTTGTGCATGCTCCACTGATGGCAGGTGTTGGAGGCCCTGAGGGGGTTTGCTGTAGTTGTGCTCCAGAGACACTATGAGGCTGTGTCTGGCCTGGGGTCTTGGTCTCAGGTTGGGGGTGAGTGTCTGGATGGCAGGGTAAAAGCTCTCTCGAACCTCCCCTGCTTCCAGTTCCTGCCAGTTCCAGTGTAGGGCCCTTTCCAGTTGCACCGACTCGGTCTGAGCCTGGACTCCCTCCTCCAGCAGTTTTCCTTTCACCACCCTCTCCTGGACCTTGTCCACCCCCAGGGCCTGGTCCGGGAATGGTCCCTCCAACTGAGGCGGCGGCAGCGGCAGCGGCGGCGGCCGCAGCTGCGGCTCTCTGTGCTTTGACCAGCTGCGCTTTTGCTTTGATGTCTGCGAGAGTTCTGGCTCCTGTTCTGTTAGGACTAGTGATGGAGACTGGAAAACGAGCCCTGGGAGAGACCTGCGATGTAGGAAATGGCATGGGGGAGATTCTGGAGACAGGGATCTGAAAGAAGTAGGGTAGGGAAAAAACAACAGAGCTTAGCATGCATTTTTAAGACTAACAAAACTTCATTTCCACTTACATTTTAGAACAGATGAATTAAATAGCACCTGTGACAAGCATGGAGGGTATGATGGAGCCATACAAATTTGTGTCTAGGGCCCTTCCCTTTATCCCCCACAACACAGGGGATTATGTACACAATTTTTTACTAATCATTCTTGTCCCTCACTGTTATTACACTAATCTGTGCAGCCTTTTAAAAATGCCAGGTGTGGTGGTGCACACCTATAATCCCAGCACACAGGAAGTTGAGGCAGGAGGATCGCTGCAAGTTTGAGGCCAGCCTGGGCTGCATAATGAGTTCAAGGCCAGCATGAACTACATGGCAAGACTCTGTCTCAAAGTATGCTTTGGGTTCTATTCCAAAATTTACAAATTAGAACTCCCAGAAAAAATGTATTTCTAAAAATCTACATTAGATAAACTGATGCACTATCAGGTTTGAAACCACTGATTTCCATACCATAAAAAAAACCTGACTCCTATCCTAAGAATGCTTTAAAAGCTAGTACAGTTAATTACAGTGCATCAAGATGTAGACCCATCTAGTAGCTGGTTGAGTTTAAATTCTTTTTTTTTTTTTTGTGGTGCCGGGGATCGAACTCAGGCCCTTGTGCTTGCAAAGCAAGCACTCTAATCACTGAGCTAAATCCCCAGCCGTTTAAATTCTTTTTCTTTTTTTTTTTTGTGTGTGTGTGTGTGTGTGTGTGTGGTTGAGTTTAAAGGAGCAAATAATAGCTACAGGTGTTCTAGAGTATTTAGTTAAAAAAATTAAGCCATTAAGCTCGAAGAAAACGCATGTCATCCTTCTGGAAATCCTTACATTAAGAGTAGTAAGGCCACTAAATATTTTTTCATTAATTTCTCAAAAGGTCAGCAGTCCTGAACAACTGATTCTCTCTAATTCAGAAGTTCAATTCAAGTGGTGGGATTGTAATAGTTGTCACAAAGTTCACGTTCTTTACTGAGGTAGACTTAATCTCTTTGGCCTGAACTGACTTTACACCCAATTCTAGCAAGCCTAGCAGCCTATTTATTCAGCACATTGTATTTCAGAAGCTGAACACAATCAAGAAGCAACTGCTGGCCCTTGTTAATATCACCTAGAACAGACTGCAGAGAAAAATAGATTAAAACTAGAAAATTAAATACAAGAAAGTTATTTAGAGTAATTTTACATAGGGACAAATAATGGTACCTAAGAATAGTCTCGAGCATGACACCAACAGCACCATACCTAGCACCTATCATAATGGCTGAAAATTATTAATAATATGTTGATATCAAATAAAGACAAGCATTAAAAGAGGCTAAAACTTTTCATATTTAATAATAGGTTTCATTTATTTATATAGACTACCTCATGTGCATAATTTATATGTGTATCACAAACATTTTATACACCTATAATGTAACGAAGTTACAACATTTGTACTAAGCTTCAAATCTTGTTTTCTATTTAAATTTTGTTTAAAAGGTTTTGCTGTTATAAATTACATTAAGCTTTGTCTATGCAAGTGGGATATGAGATACAGTCTAAGAGAAGAGCAAAGCAACTTTGAGTGAAATCTTTTTTTAGGGTGATGAGGACGGAGCTGAAAGTTAAAAAAAGAATAAATTTATAAATAAAAACAAAATATAAAATTGTATTAACTTGGTAAGAATAAATTTAAATTTTTGATAGAGAATTTCTCTAGATTAGCGGAAAGAATACAGAGTATGTTGTAACCCAGCTTCTTTACAGAAGACAAAACAGAAAGCAACCGAGGGTTGCTAACAACTGTAACGCGGCTCTTAGTTTTGGAGATCAGCTCTGACTGACATTCATTAAAGAAAAGTTTCTAATATTTTTCTTAGAAGAAAAGTAAAAATAATTATCATAAAAACCAGACCATTTGGGAAAGCATAATAATGTATGTTCACAGTAAAACAACAAAAGCTTTCAAAGGAAAGGGCTGGGGGAGATTCCTTAGTGCTGAAAGCACAAATCTCAAATTTAAAAGGGGCGTGTGTGTGCTGGAGATATAGTCCTTGGGTTCAGTTTCTAGTACTGACAAAAAAAATCAAATGAAATTTAAAAAAAATCGTAGGCTAAACTTGCAATTACTTTTGCTTTTTTTTTTTTAATAAAGCAAAGCTGTAAAGATAACATGTTTTTAATAAAATTATAACCAAAGTGCTGGGGATTTAGCTCAGTGATAGAGCGCTTGCCTGGAGCAAGTACAAGGCCCTGAGTTCGACCCCCAGCGTACCCCCTCAAAATAAAAAAATAAAATTTAACCAAATGTCAAAAGGGAAAAAAAAAAAGCAACACTGTGTAAGATATTAGTTAGGTAGGGCACTGAATGCATCAAGTGACAGTAAGTAAAGTTTCCAAGGATATTTCCTGACAGGACTGAGTAAAAGAGAAGAGAAAAGTATTTTACAGAGTTTAGAATGAGAATGCCTAGTGCCTGGGCTCTTGGTAGGCAAAATAGTATTAATTCTTATTAATAAACTATTTATTAAATGATCGAACTACAAATTGATATTAAGCAGAAGCCCAAGTGTTAATAAAAAGTCAAGATCAGGAGTAAAACTGTATTTGGGTTTTGAAGGGCTTACCACTGATTAGACCTAACCTTTCTGTATTAAGATAGTCAGAGATACTACCTCAGGGCATTTGAAAAGCACCGAGCTAAGTCTAAGTGGCAGTTAATGACATGTGCTAAGCAGTAGAGCTTAGCAAGGCTGCTCCATCTTATTAATATTCTTCAAGTAATCAGTGATGACACAGAACAGCTACAAATGCTTCATGAGATGAGAAGGAGCTACCACGAGTTCTAAAACTACACAACATCAAATTACTTAAGCACCAAGAAAAGGACCAAGGGGCTTCAAATACATGGTTCCGGGAACAAAGACAAGACCTTCTGATCACATCAATGGCCCCCATGTGCTTACTGATACTTTTTACTCTGACATATTTAACTGTCTATTGAGCATGGGAGAGCGAGAGTGGCTAACATTAGACACTTGGGTTCCTTACTCAAACTTCAATAAAGATCAGTAGGAATGTAGTTCTAAATGCCTGCTTACCAATAGTTTTATTCGTATAAGATCACAGCCAGATGTGTACCAACATTAATACCACAAATTACTTGAAATCTGGGAGATACGACCAGAATTTAAGTGTTCAGGCCATCTCTCCTCCTCAATCACCCCCACCCTCTTACCTTGAGAGGGGGTACTTTTCGCACCTGGACCCTGTCCCCTCTGTTAAGAAAGGGCTGTGGCGAGACCTGAAATGGCTGCTGGTGCTGGCGATCCTCAGTGACACGTGGCCTTTTCTCCCAGCTTGTAGGGGCCTCTTCTTGAGTGAGGGAAGATTTTCTCTTGAGGCTTTCTGGGCTCTGCGCAGCAAGAGTTGCTGGAGATTCTTTCACACTGGTCTCCTGTGGACCTGCTTCTACTGTGGGCTTCATTATTGCTTTTTCCACCCCAGGACTCTTGGGTTTGCTTGGGGATGTAATTAAAACTTCTTGGCTTTCACTTCTGTTATAACTAGAGGCAGTGGCCAGATGATTCTCTTTCTCAGACTCCTGTTCAGCAGAGGCAACTGGCTTCTGCTCCAACAGATCTTCAGCCTTTGGGCACTTCATGGAAAGAATGCTACGCTCATTTGTATTGCTAGCCGAGGCAAGGAGGGGCTCTGGGGGTTGAAAGTTTGGCTGTGCCTTATCTTGGCTTTCATGCTTTTCTTTTCTGACCGGTGATGGCGTCTGCACTGCTTCTTCTTTACATTCTGACTGGGGAACTACTGAGACTATTCTGACAGGGGAGGCCTCTGAGGGAAGCATGGATTTTGGTTCCTCAGCTGGGGTTTTCTTTACTTTGGGATCACTGGGGGAAGATGTCAATTTCTTTGAATCTTCAAGGCTCAATCCAGAACTAAAAAGTCGAAGAAGAAAATATTCTAGTTGAGAAATGCCCCATATGATTGAAGCCATTATGAGAAAACGGAATATGACAATTTCTAGGAACACTCCTAACAGATAGTAGTTTTCTATTTTTAAATTTCACTGTTATTACTAAAAACGAATGTTCTGCATGCAGCCAGAGCAATTAGATTCCAATCCTGGCTCTGATACCAGCTGCCCAAGTGATAAAAAGTTATGAGCCTTCTGCACCTCAGTTTCTTCAACTGTACACTGTGGTTAATGACTTTAGGGTACTGATGTGATGTTTAAGTTATCTCATATAACGTCCTGACATAGCACCTAATTACAGCTCAGTAACAGCAGTTACTGATGCTACCTCTGCTTTAGGAAGGGTCACACTATCTAGAGGTACACATTACAGACTACCTGCAGGGAGCTGAAGAAAGACCATCCATCCAGCCTGGGAGCTGGGCTTAGACTGTGATCACTTCTGCTTTACAGTAGTTGTAGACAGGATGGCCCAAGAAATTGAAGGGCGCTCTAAGAAGACTGTGGACTGGCTGTCAATAATGGCAGAGGCTGAGAACTGTAACTGAGCTTTTTGAGGGAAAGTTGTTTGAATCCCACTTCTGTCTAGCCCTAAAATTTTGAGATCATGTGCTGCTGAGGGGGTTAGGTCAGTTGGGATTTCTACAGTGTGGCCTCGTTAAATGTTAACTAATCTTTAAGGGGCACTCGTGATTCTTCCTCATGTTTTAAACTATTATATAATAGGCAAAAATCAATGAAACCCTCTCTGGTGACTTTAGAGAATTAGTTCTGAAACTGTGAGATAGAACAGCTGAAGACAAAACTGGGCAGTAATCAAAAATAGTTCTAGGGGTTGAGAATTTAGCTCAGTGGTAGAGCACTTGTCTAGCAAGTGCAAGGCCCGGAGTTCAAGACCCAGCTGGCAAAAGTAATATGTAGTTGAAAACAAAAAGAGCTCTAGGGGCTGGGGATTTGACTCAGTGGTTAGAGTGCTTGCTTAGCATCTGAAAGGCCCTGAGTTTGACCCCCGGCACACCCCCCCCCCCAAAAAAAGTGCTCTAATGATCTATCTACCCAATATACAAAAAATAAACAAGTATTACAGAATTATTGCTGGCTCTAATAATGGTCCATTTATTTCTGTAGCTCAATGCTTATACCAATAATGTAGACAAATCAGCATTTGAAACTTTTTTTTTTTTTTTTTTTTTTGGTTTTTAAAGACAGGATCTTGTGATGTATTCCAGGCTGGCCTTGAACTTACTATGTAGCTCAGGCTGGCCTCAAACTTACAGGGATCCTCCTGTTTCAGCCTCCTGAGTGATGGGACTATAGCTGTGGACCTCCACCCCCAGGGTGAAACTCTTATTATCAATAGAAATTTTTCCTAAATCAGCATGAAAGGGATCAATAAACACTACTAAGAAATAAGTAACAGAAGTCCTTAGTTCCAACCTGCGGTTATGGAGTTTCTTTAAGGGCTGCCAGTAGAATGCAGAAAGAAAACAGAGACTAACAAAGGGGAATCTGGGTGTTATTTCCTATTTTAGACAAAACGCTTCTACTATTTATCATCTATTTAAATGTCTCCATTAAGATTTCATTTGGACGTTCTGTTAGGGAAAATCTGATATATATCCCTTTGAAAATAGGCTTTGTGTCTTGATTCAGCAATGCCTACCTCTCAGTATTTTTTTGTTTGTTTTTTGAGACAAGGTCTTGCTATGTAGGTTCAGGTCAGCCTTGAGCTCACTATGTAGCCCAGGTTGGCCTTGAACTTGTGGCAATGCTCCTGCCTCTGGGTGCTGAGATTATAGGTGTCTGATATCATGCCTGGTCCAGAGTACATTTTCAGAGTAGAGCTGTTCAATCACAACTGGGAATACTGGCCCACATGACAGTATTCTTAGGATTCCTGAGTGCTTTTGGATAAGTTACATTTTGGGATCAATATTATAAAAATGCACAGAATCTCAGTATCCTTACATTTTACAAAGCTACTGGAAGAAAAGCCAATCTATTTCAAGGAAGGGACTTTCAAAAAATCAAGATTTTTCTTCAAAAAAATGTTTTAAAAAAATCCATCTAGCTATGATGTTAGTGATATTAAGGGTTAAGGATTATGAGCAATGCAATTCTGTGCTTCTATGATTCTCAAAAAAGGAAAATTCTTGGTAAAGAATTGGTGAAATACAAATTATAGGAAACTAAGGCACTAGAATTTCTGTTAAAGAGATTAAAAAAGCACCATATAATATATGTGCAGGAATTAATATCTGATTTATAAAACTTGTCTTAATATTACCTCTGACCATAGTAGCTTTCAAAGAATTGCTCTTTCCACGGCTCCACTTTTTTCTCCTTCTCAATCTCTTGTCGAATTCTCACCTGCATCTCAGGTGTAAACTCACCTGCAGCAAACCAGAAGAATGATACTAAACAGGAACATGTTACTTGTAACTCTTAACTATACATAAATCATGGAAAACTCATGCAGGAATGAGAATACTATCCCATGAAAATAATGGCAACTTCCCAAAGCACGCCATTGTAAAGACCTAAATGTTGCCACGTGGAATAAAAATCTGTTAGCACATCACTGTGTCGTTTTCAGTACATGGTTGAGGATTAAAGTGTCTTTTCTCTGGGCTTCCCCTGTAGCACCTCCCTCCTGTTCCAAACATCATATTCCATACAGATGTCTTTATCGCTAACCTTGATTTCTAGTTTATTTTCCACTAGGAAAAAAAGCGATGTGCTTTAGGTAAAAAATGTGACTGGGCAAAGTTAGGTTTTCTTTGAGGAAAATTGTATTTTAAGGCTTTTTACCTCTAACTGCATAATGAAAAGCCATGGCCTACTTGAAGGCATTTGAGACACCAATAAAAAGGAAGTTATTCTTAAAGTTGGGGAGTTAGCTCAGGTGGTAGACTACTTGCCTACCAAGCACAAGGAAGGCCCTGCGTTTGATCCCCAGCACTGCTCCCCCCAAAAAGAAATTATTCTTGAGTTGTTAGTTTTCTAATTTTTCTAGAAATTGTACCAGTCTAGTGTCCCAGCAAAAAGACACTCAACATGCCAAAAACCCAGCTGCTCTGAACTGTGCCATTTATTTGCACATACTACTAACAGCCTCAACCTTTCCCACTCCATCAGCAGAGAACAGGGAATGTGCTTGGTGAGTGGGCAATCTTCAAACTTGTGGCTCAGATGGGGTGCTCCCTGTTGTACTCTAACACCGAGGACATCAAGGAATAAGAGGTAGAAATGGCAGAATTTGAAGTTTAAGACCTCCTGGGGGTAAGAAGAAGGAAAGGAAAAGTATTAGAGGACTGTGCACATCATAGTCATGGGCAAAGGAATATGAAAAGATCAATTTGGCCGTCTGAATCCAACCCAGAATTTCTAGTGTTGATTCTGTGTATCATAGAATGAGGAATAAAATGTACTGAACTCTGTAGACATTTACACAGTGTTCAAAGCTTTTGTTGCTCATAAAATATGATCACATGTCTATATAGTAATCAACTTGCTCACATGTAAAAAAAGATAATAATGATAATAATCAATGTATCATTGTTGACAGCACCTACTTACTTAAAATAAAGTGAGGGGTTGGGCAGTTATTCTTAAAAGTACCAGTAAGTGGTATGTTTTAAAAGTGTTTATGTGATTTCAACTCTTTCAAGAAAAATGGGTCTCTGCCTAAGGAAATCTGAAATAAAGAAATGACTGAAGTAAGGAGAACAACAGATCCCTTCAACACAGAATTTGTTCTAGAATATGATAAGCCAGACTGGGGATGCAGCTCAGTAGAAGAGGCCTGGGTTCTATCCTCAGCCCCCCTGCCCCAAAAGAGGCCAGGAAAAGTTAATAATAACAATGAGCACTATAATAGGTAGGTAGGTAGGTAGGTAGATAGATACATACATACATACATAATACATACATCTCCTGATCATTTTAACTCTAGTTGTCAAGATGTGGTAAAAAGTGAGCAATGAATAGCATTCCTAATGTTCTTGGAAATCTATTTTAATGCTCCTCACATTTGTTTTAAGCTTTTTAAAAAAACAATCATATATGCATTTCCAAGTGTTACTCTGTATTCCAGGTATACAAATAATACAGCCAGTGCATAATAGAATTACTGCATAAGAGAATCACTTGGGAAAACTTCTAACAGTAACAAAAACCCAGCACTAATGCTCAGGTACTATTCTAGAACAACTGAACTCAATGACAGTGGTGCCTGGACATCAGTGTTAAATCCCTGCCAGGTATTTTTGAACAGCTGGGGTGAGAACTGCTAATACTGACAGATACTGCCTCAGGGTTCATACAATCAGTAACTTTTTAGACTCTATTATGACCGCAGTCAGCAATTCTCAATCATGGTCTGTATTTATTAAAATGTTCTGACTGTTGTTTAATTGTATATTTCAAATAAGTATGATTTTACAGTATATGAAATATATCTCGATAGCAGTTGTTTAAACTGCTTTTATTGTTGGTGTCCCTGGGGCTGTTAGTAATAAAGAGGTTGTTACACTGCTTACCCAACTCTGATGCACCATGCCATAAAATACTTCCTCAATTTGCTTATTAGGGAGCTTACTAGCTTTTCAATTCCTAGGCATTAAAGAATAGCTCAAGCATGATTATTTAGGGGGTGCTGGGGATCGAACTCAGGGCCTTGTGCTTGCAAGCCAAGCACTCTAACCACTGAGCTAAATCCCTAGCTCAAGCATGATATTTAAAATTAGGGCCTAAAAACCTATTTTTAGTTTCTCAGGTGACTACATAAAGAAACATATTGCTGTACTCTATCAGAAGCCTACCTGGTTACACAGGCTCCAGAAGAGTCCAACAAAGTGTTTTACATAGGACACTTAGTTCTGCCTCTTGGCAAATTTCCCTTCCAAAACTGCTCAACTATCCAGTGAGGCAAAGAGCCCTTGTTGTGGTTCCAGGTACACATAGATCCTGGGAGATCGTATGAAGTAGGACACTCACCTTCTGACAGTCTTTCCTTCCAGCCTTGGGCTGCTGAAGTGAAGAACTCATTGTTAAGGGCTGAGCCATTCAACCTCATCAAGCCATCTGGACCAACCTGGGCAAAGAATAAGCCAAGGAAAGCTTACAAAGATCTGAGCCACTCAAACCCTTCTGATTTATGGCCTGGAGAACCTGATACTGCCATGAGTGTGTAATCCCTACACTGTGGGGGCCGAGGCAAAATTTAAAATTTGAATGCAGCTTCAGGAGCTTACTGAGACCCTGTCTCAAAATAAATAATAAAAAAAGGGCTGAGGATGTAGGTCAGTGTGAAGGCCCTGGGTTCAATCCCCAGTACTGCCAAAAAGAAACTGCTGTCAATGTAGTCTAGTAAAAAGACGATTTCAGAACCATTATTATTTCCAAACACCATTCTAAGTAACTGATAGTCCTCTACACTCTTAAAATCATTATGAAAACAAGATTAAAGTGGTTTCCCTAGCTTAAAGGGCTAGTTATAGTCTCCAATTTACAGTAAGAGATCAATAAAGAATAAGTAAGCTACACAAATCACTACAGAGAATGGACTATAAATCTAAATCAAATTCTGGATCAAACTCTTTCTGATCCTGCTCCAGTCTTCCCAAACCTTTGGTATGTCTTGCTACTTTTGTTTTCAAAGTCAAACCTACACTGGGTTTACATTCTTTTTTTTTTTTAAGCTAAGGATTGCACTCAGGGTCTTGTGCTTGCTAGGCAAGCGCTCTACCACTGAGCTAAATTTTCAACCCCTTAAAAGTCTTTTCTATGAAAGCAATAAATGTTTCCTTTAGAAGATTTTAACAAAATAATAAAAATAACAAATATGTCTAACCCAACCAGTTATTCCATATTCTATATCCTTCCAGATATAATCTATCTGAATCCATGTTCTTGGCTTTTTCTTTTTTTTTGTGTGCTTGGGATCAAAACCAAGGCATTGTGTATGTTAGGCAAGCACTTACCCACTGAGTTATACCCCAACCCTTATTTTTTTTTTTTTGAAACAGAGTCTCACCATGTTACTCAGGTCAGCGTCAAATTCATGATCCTCCTGCCTCAGCCTCCAGAGTAGCTAGAATAAGAGGTGTGTGCCAACACACCTGGGTTGGTTCATTCTTGACATTTCCTACTCCACTGTGCCTTTGAGCCATATCCTAACTGATACTGGACCAAAACAACTCTTCCTCCTGATCTGGATTCTATGGAGGTTTATATCCTACCAGGAAAACTAGTCAAATTGATTGTGTAATCTTAACATTTGATAAAGAGAGTCCCCCTCCCCACTAATTATTTTTTCCCCTCCCCAATGAGTAAGCCTTACAAAGCCAAATATTAGGACACTTGAAAATATGTATTTCTTAATTAGTATCATTAATATCACTTCTTTACAGATATACATAAAAAGATATTTTAAAAAATGTTAAGGGGTTCTAAGTACCTGTCGATCCACCTCTGGAAGTAGTAAAAGCAGTCGCTGTTGGCAATCCCCGGGAAGGACTGAAAAGGTGTGTTTGTTTATCAGTGCTCGCAGATTTGTATTGACTAGAATGGAGTCTGGGGTCTCGACATCAATGTCAGCACATTTAGTCCTTTTCATTTGCCCTAAAAAAAAGAACAAGAATCATTTATAACTCCTTCACAGTCGCGTTTCTAACTAAACTTGCAGCTGTGCAGTGCAAAAATCCAGATCAGAAATTTCTTCTAAAGCTAACAAGTTCTGTAAATTTACAGAGGATAAAAAAATATAATTTATCTTCTCTGTTAAAAAGAAAACAAAACAAAAGCTATAAAAGACTTTTTTCACATTCTAAAAAATAATCTGCCCCCCAAAACTGAGGAGGTTTATAAGAAATGAATACATGGTGCTTCCCTAGCAAGTGCAAGGCCCTAAGTCTGATCCCGAACACATCCTCCTCTAAAAAGAAAGAAATGAATATATGTGTGTCTATTACATATATATATATAAATCAGAAAACATGGGCTGGGGATGTAGCTTGGTACTGGATTTTAATTAGTGGAAATCTAATAGCTAATTCTACCTTTTGGCAACATGTCTGTTTACCACAAATATGGCCCAAGGTTCAATCCCAACAGGGATTGGGGGGTGGGGGGAGAGGGAAACCTCAAATCTGAAAACCATACTGTACCTTTTTCTTCTTACCATAAGAATTTTTCTTTGCTGATTTTATTTTATTTGGTTTTTGAGACAGAGTCTTGCTATGTAACCCAGACTGGCCTCTAACTTGTGGCAATCTTCTTGCCTCAGCTTCCTGAATGCTGGGATTACAATTGTGTACCATTATGCCCAGCTCTACTAATTCTAATTTTGTAACTAAAAATGTTATGAATAGCTTAGCAGTTTTAGGAAATCTCCAACAGAAATTTACATATAGTCTAAAAAAAACCTGATGGATTAGAGTACACAAGGAATAAAATATAAATGAAAAAACATATGCAAATGAAAGATTAATTTGGAGAAAACACTTGCAGATCATGACAAAAGATTATGATTCTTTTTTTCTTTTTTGGTGCTGGGGATCGAACTCGGGTCCTTGTATGATTCTTAATACAGAAAGTATCTTTACAGCTGATGTGGTGGCGCACACCTGTAATCCCAGCACTCAGGAGGCAGAGGCAGGAGGATCACCTAGAGTTCGAGGTCAGCCTGGGCTACACAGTGAGTTCAAGGCCACCCTGCACTACACAGCAAGACCATCCCAAAAAACAAAAACCCTGAATAACAAAAATAAATTAAAAATTAAAAGCAAATTCAGTAATATTTGACAAATGTTTAATGTGAACAGGACTCTCAGACCTAGACATTCCTAGCTAAAGTGGTAATCACTGCATAGTGATTCCCTGATCCTTGATGTGCGTGCCCTTTGGTTCCCAGATCCTAAGCACAAGTCATTCCACAGTAGAGGAAACAATTTACCTCAAAGTATGCCCACAAGATTACCACAAATTAAAATCCAGTACCATCTCACAAATATTACCCAAGAAATCAGAAGTTATGCCACAAATCATTAGAAATCAGAAATAATAAATTTAGACCTAGCAGCACTGATGCTATCAGAACTACCAAAGACAAAATAGTGATATAAAAATGTTTAAAGAAACAAGAGAATGTAATTACAAAGACAAGAACAACACAATCAGGAAAAAAATTTTTTTCAGAGTTGAAATGGAATCCAAGGCCTCGCACATGCTAGGCAAACACCACTATGGAGCTACCCCAGCCCCAATCAGGAATTAACGGACTTTTTAAAAAGTGAGATGGTATAGATGTAGGATACCAACTGTTGAAATCAGCTACTATGGAGAGATGAAAAGGCAACTGAGACAATATTAAACAGGGAGTTATAATGCAGTAGAAATAATTTCTCCAGAATGAGATGAGAAAGAAAGAAAGAAAGAAGTATTTTCAGAGGTTTAGCAAAAACATGAATGACAAAACAAAAACAAATACGTGAAAACTAAAACCAAAACCAAAAAAAAAAAAATGCAAAGAGAACATATATACCAAGAACGAGAAAAATAACAGAACAGAAAAAAAGGGCACTTAGGTGGGAAAATCACGAGTTCAAGGCTCAGATTACAGTATTAAATCACAATGTAGGAATCAGAACCCAGAGAGTGCAGCTTCAAAGTCTGTTCATTAATTATCATCCCACCACAGAGGTACAGGTATCATACAGAATATGACCTCTGCCAAGAAGGTATTTCAGTAAAAAGTTCCTAACAGAAACATAAACACGGGTCCTTATATATTTGGAATTAAAAACAAGCACTTCAAAATAACTCCTAAAACAAAGAAATTGAAATCAACTTTTCAAACTGAATGATAAGCACAGGATCTAGGAGGTTACACTTAACAGTTTGGATGGGTCTGAACATGGAAAATGAGTACAGACGTTCAATCTGAGTTTGTCGGCACTGTTGCAATGCTTTGGGGGAGGGGGGTTAGGAGTGAACCCAGGGCCTCTGCATAGGCAAAGCATGTACTTCACCACTAACACTTCCCAGTTCTTGCTATAGTAGCCTTTATCTTCCATGTAGCTGCTGAGATATCAGCAATCCCCATTCTTTTTTCCTCTGTAGCTTGTGACTAATTTAATAATACATTATGCATGTCTTTTCACAAAAGGATATATAATGTATATACTATGCAATGTTCATTCAAATCAGGGTAGGCATGTGTGGTGTGACTAAAATGTATGGTCAGTGCTTTTAAATTTAAAAAAAGATCTTTACAGTAAAAGACACATTGCCATTAGTCCCCCTCGAAATATTTCCCCTTGCTCTGAACACACTTATCCCATGATTCTTGCCACTTTCTGAAGCAATTCTGGAAGTTTTCTTTCGAGTCTTTACCAGGTGTGATTAAAAAAAACTCAGTGATGCGCTCTTCCTAGAAGAGGTCTGAGGTGACCTGTGAAAATGGCTTGCTACCCTCTTGACCCAGAAAATGTCACAAAATCATGCAAATAAGAGACTCAAATCTGCATGTTCATTTTAAGAAAACCAATGGAACTACCCAGGCCATTCAGGGTATGCCTATCAGAAAGTATCTGAAAGATGTCACTTTAAAGAAGCAACATCGTTGCAATGGTGGAGTTGGTAGTTGTGCCCAGGGCCAAACAGTGAGGGTGGGCACAGAGTCAGTGGCCCAGAAAGAGTTCTGAATTTTTGTTGCACATATCCAGGTGAACAAAGCACCCAAGATGTGCTAATGTACTTCCAGAGTTCATGGTCAGATTAAGCTATCCATGAGCTCCCCCTGCCATGTTGAGATAAATCTTGCTGCAAAGGAACAAACTGTTCCTAAACCAGAGGAGGAAGTTGCACAGAAGAAAAAGCTATCCCAGAAGAAACTGAAGAAACAGAAACTTATGGCATGAGAATAAATTAAGCATAAAATAAATGCAAAAAAAAGAAAAAAAGTACAGTGAAGGCAGCTACCAAATGCCATCCAATGGAAAGGCAGGCTCATAAAAACATAACAGTGTGTCCTCACATCCACCTTATTCACCATATCTGGCACCATGTGATTTCACCTTCTTCTCCAGAGAAAAAATGACCATGAGAGGCAAGTGTTCTGAATGAATTCATGATACTGAGAAAGCCAGTATAGCATAACTTAAAGACACTTAGGAAAAAGGACTTTCAGAACTGCTTCAGAAAGTGCAGGAACAATGGAAATAAGTGTGTTTGAAGCGAGGGAGAGTATTTTTAGAGACTGACGGAAATGTGCCTTTTATTGGTTAATAAATTAAAAAAAAAAGAAATTGAACATTCACTGTGTTTTTCGATCATACCCCATATTTCCCCTCAAACATTCATTTCTTCTTTGTGGTGAAAACATTCAATGTCTTTTCTTCTCTTTGAAATACATAGTAATTTATTGTTACCTAGAGTCACACTACTGAGCAACAGTACACCAAGACTTACCAGTACTTCTATCTGTGACTTAGTTCCCCTTGACCAAGCTTTCTTCATCCTTTTCTCCCCTCTACTTTCTCGAGCCTCTGGTGACCTCCATTCTACTCTTATTTCTGTGAGATCAACCGTTTTTAGGTTACACATGAGTGAACGATGCAGTAATTGCCTTTCTGTGCCTGGCTTATTTCATTTACCAAAATACCTTCAGTTCTAGGCATGTTGTACTAAGGGACAGAATTCCATCCTTTTTAAAATGTCTGAATATTCCATTTTATGTAATTATCACATTTTCTTTATCCACTCACCAGTTTATAAACTTGGGTTGGTTTCATTTCTTGGCTATTGTGAATGGCTACAATAAACATGTATGATCCCAACTTCTGAACCTCTATACATTAAGCATTTATTCTCTGTGGAGGCTTTTAGGAACCTTCTCATTATCCTAGATGTTTTTAATTTTTGCATTTTCTGTGACATTTTGTGAGGTTTTGTTGTTGTTGGGGGGGGGTTTGCTGGGGATCGAACTCAGGGCCCTGTGCTTGCTAGGCAAGTGCTCTATCACTCGAGCTATATCTCCAACCCTGATGATGTTTTTAATTTTCAAAACGATGTATCTTGGTATAGTTTCCGGTTATTTCTTGACATCTGTTATGCACTTGCAATCCAGAATCCTGTGGCTCTCAATGCTAAGATGTTCTTAGTATGATTTTTCTTAGTATTTACTTCTCTTTCCACTTCCGTTCTTCCTTTCTGATAGTCCAACTATGTAGGACAACGAACAACTTGGATCAGCGTTCAAATTTCTTACCTTTTCTTTTCTACTGAACTCTTCTTGATCTCGTTGACATATTTTCTAGGATTTTTTTTTTTAAAGACAGTCTCACTATGTAGCCCAAGCTGGCCTCAAACTCACAGCGATTCTCCTGCCTCAACCTCCTGTGTGCTGGGATTGCAGGAGTGTGCCACCATGCCCAGCAGGATATTTCTTCACCTTGATCTTTTAGTATTTCCAATATAATGTTAAGTTTCAGCTTTCATATTAATATCCTAGAACTCTTAATTTTATTTTAAAAACAGTATTTAGTTCTTTCATTAATATAATTTCTTCTATTTCTTTCTGTAGATATTGTAATTTTTAAGGTTACTTGTTTTAAATTTGGTCCTTCCTAGAGTCTATTTATTTTTATCTCTCATGAAGGAAATCTTCTTCAAAGGGGATTCTTAGTAATTACAATGAAAAAGAAGCATTAAAAAGCTGACTGGAAATTGTGTGTGCATGGGTAGGTTTTCTGGTCTGGTGAGCTTCACTGACATGCTATCAAGATGACCTGTAGAGGTGGAAACTTGTCAATCTGCCACAGATTTTTTTTTGAGGCTATCAAAGTCCACCAATGATCTGCTGGAGGATGGTAAGAGGAAGGAAATAGTATAGTTGGAAATATGCCTCACTACTAATCCTTCTGGAAGCTGGGCAGGACAATCACTTTTCAATATTTGCATTTCCCAGATTTCTGGCCAGTGCCTCATTCATTACCTGCCCTCAGCTATTTGTCATGTCCCTAAATTTAGATTTTTTTCAATTTCAACTCAAAATAAACCTGTTTTTTGCTAGGGGGAAGCATCAAACTGCTTCTTCTTGACTCTGAAACAAAGCAAACTATGAAAGAGGAAAACTCAGTTGTCAGTGTAAGCAGTCATTTGTGACTACAGAGCACCAGGAAGGCTCGTGAAAACTGGTAAGGTTATGTCCACCTTTCTCTTCTGGAACACATCACCTCATCAGTTCACAAGCCTTCCTGGTGCTCTGTAGTCACAAATGACTGCTTACTATTGACAACTGAGTTTTCCTCTTTCACAGTTTGCTGACACCTGACCATCTGGCTGTCTTCTTGTTTTCATCTATTCCTGTATAGATCTACTCTGCTGTATTTCCATATTCTCCTTTTAGTGGGACTTCCAAGAGATCAAGGGAAAAAGGATTCAGCTTGCCACATTTAATTATAAGCCTTTCTATCTAAGAAATAAGATGTAAATAATACAGAACAAAGCATTCTACTAATAGCAAAAGAAAATCATGAAATGATTGATAACAGGTATTTCTCTGAAATAAAGTTTGGTAAGGGGGAGGTCAGATAGGAAGAACGTGAATATAGTGAAGAGCTCAAAAGTGAACAGGGGCTAACAAGTAAAAGAAAAAGACACACTAAACCAATTTTGTCCCAGTTTCTTTCCACTTCAAGTATTTATGTCAGGATGGGAATGTAGCTGAGTGGTAGAATATTTGCTTAGCATGCACAAGGCCCTCCTAGGTTCAAACCCCAGTAGTGTAGAAACAACAAAGCTCTTACGTTAACAACAAAAAGAAATAATGTTGGATGTTCGCTATATAATTAACATCACATACTAAACCTAATCCAAATAGCTGATGAGTCATGGCAATGAAAACAGAAGTCTCTGTAAACTAACTTACTTGTGTGGAGTCTGTCAGACCTCTGGAAAGACTTCTTCCCCAAGCCTAGCAACGGATTTTCCACTTTAACTGAAGAAGAAAAGCTGGAGTTTGAGTTCTGGGGGCTGCTTGACTGTCCATCAGACTGCTTTCCTTCCCATATTACTGGGGGAAAAAAATATGTGAAGACTGGTGACACTGAGGTTACAGACAGAACTCAATCAATCATTCCATGTTGACTAAAGGGAGTTAAGTATGAGGAAGTAGTCCTGCAAGTGTTTTGAGTCTGAGAAAGTACAAATAAACTCTCTTCCTTCCAGCTTATTATTTAGTTCTGGTGACAAATCTTTCTAACAAAAATGGAAAACTCTGCAAGGCTTGTAACTCTGACTCTATGGTAGGTCCACAGAATCAGTTTATAACATCAAACTAAATTATAAGTATAGATTAACCACGAAATCAGCAGCAACAACAAAATCCAAATAGTGCACGAACATGTCCAGTGGAAACCGAAGGGCTAAACATATTCTTAGAAAAATTGCTTATTTTTAAAGGACAGAATTAGTGAAGAACCCACTTTCACTCTCTTGGAAATTACAGATTTATAAGGTTACTGATTAGAAGCTCCACAGTATTATTAGGTTAGACCTACTGGAAGTTAGTCATTTATTGCCTTCTTACATGCTAATCTCATTGATGAGCTTTTAAATAAGTACTGTATATGATTATTTCCCACAAAAATTTTCCCATTTATCCCAGAAGTACTTATATTAATGATTTGTTAGCAAAAGGATTATATAAGGAAACAGCAATTTAAAAATAAATGACACAATATACAAATTTCTAACACAAACAGAAAAATGATGGGAAAAAGAACTTCCATTGAAAAAAATGCCCAAGCTGCCTACCAGGTTTGGCAGGTACAGAGTCACCGGTCGCTTTGACAGTCTTCAGGGAGAGGTGCTGGTTGGAGGCGATAGACATGCTTGGCCTGCACTGCTGCTGTTGCTTCTTCTGCTGTTGCTGCTTCAGAGCCTATGAAGAGAAAGCTGACTGCTAAGAAACAAATTAGTTTTTAATAATAAAAAGTAAAGGACTTGTTTTTAAGTGGTGAGAAGCATGCTGATAATTCAATTTCTTAGAAATCCATCAAAACAAACAAAAGCCTTAATTAAGACAGTTACAAGGCCTAAATAATTCTTAGAGTTTGGCTACTTATATCAGCATTATTTTTATTTTTTGTGAGACAGGGTCTTGCTATGCAGTTCAGGTGGGCCTTGAACTCACTATGGAGCCCAGCCTGGGCTTGAACTCTCAGCAGTGCTCCTGCCTCTGCCTCCCAAATGCTGGGATTACAGGAATGAGCCACCACACATAGCCAGTATTACTCTTTTATATGTAAATGTGAGGAAGTCATGAATTTTTTTTTATAACTTAGAAATCACCAGTAAGTCAAGGATTTTGCAATCTTGTAAATCAGAGAATTATGTAATTTAAAATCATCTATGGAAACAATTCTAAGCCCTTTACCAAGAAGAGTTCTATTTGCCATCAACCCTATGTAGAAATGTAAATATTTACTTTATTTATGACTCAGAGGTGCTATACTTGAACCAAACGTTATAAACTACAACTTGAGTTTTCTTGGGTAAGAGCAGTAAAGTTTTACCAAATTTTACCACTTACCAAATCTCAATCATTTAAGCAATGCAGTAAACGGAGGGAAGCAAAAGGGGACAACACTGGTTCTAAGAACAGAGTGGTATCTTCTGGTTACTCCAGATTTTTTTTATTTCTGTGAGAGTCTTAAATTACAGAATACATTTGAACAGGAAAGCCAAGAATTTCCCAACTTTCATCATGAAAATGTATAACACCACTTTCTAACTGAAGGGGAAGAGGACTATGAACCAAGAAAGTAATTCAAAGAAAAAATGGAAGTCTATGACTTTATTAAGTTGTTAGTTTTTTTGTTTCGGTACTGGGAGTTGAACCTAGCTAGGCCCTTTCTTTGCACTGAGCTACATCCCCACCCTCACGCCCTTTTTTTAGACAGGGTCTTATTAAATTGCTAAACTGCCCAGGGTGGGCTTGACCTTGTAGCTCTCTTGCCCCAGTCTCCCAGAGTATTAGGATTACATGCATGTACACTGTGCCTGTCCAATTTTAAGAAATGTGAGGAATAACTGCCTACACTTTTTGGTTTCCCATTGCCTTACCCCAACATAGTTCCCTTCTGTTTCAACACTTAGACATATCTCTGGCTACGTCATAAGCAGTAGCAACAACTGGTCTCCTGGCTCTAAGGTGACAGTGGAGAAAACAAAACCACAGTCCCAGCAAGTCCTGCTGTGATCATGTAACTTCTGATACACAACAGAAGCACAATAATTTATACAATTAAGAACTGCACACAGTTCCCTCCCCTTTAATAATTTACGCTCTGTTCATAATACTACTTTAATATTTTTTGAACTCTGTAGCCCAGACTGGCCTTGAACTCATGGCAATCCTCTTGCCTCAGTCTCCCAAGCACTGTGATTACAGGAGCACGCCGCGACAACCATTTTTTGTACGTGTATGCTACTGCCAGGGATTGAACCTAGGGCCTTGCACATATTAGGCAAGTGATCCACCACCAAG
This sequence comes from Hystrix cristata, assembly GCA_004026905.1. Taxonomy (NCBI): domain Eukaryota; kingdom Metazoa; phylum Chordata; class Mammalia; order Rodentia; family Hystricidae; genus Hystrix; species Hystrix cristata. The sequence goes on along the minus strand of PVJO010005865.1, from coordinate 48,813 downwards.
CTACATCCCCAACTCTGGCTCTATTTTAAAATTAATAAAAAAGTAGTGACAAGAATTCCCTAATTTATGGTAAAGTATAATTAATAATGAAGTAGTTTTTCTTACCTAATACTAGGAAAAACATAGAGACAAGGACTTAGTTTACATACGACACTGATATTCCATAAAGAAAACATAGTATTCGATTGTTAAGACAACAACAGTAGCTGGGAGGATTGCCAGCCTGCCCTACATACTGAGTTTAAGGCAAGCATGTACTATATACACAGTGAGACCCTGTCTCAAAAAAAAAGGTAACAAATGTATATTACAGTATTTGAATATGAACTATATGAATTAGTTGACAAGGTTTTAAGAAAATATCGGCTGGAGATTCAGCTCAAGTGGTAGAGCGCTTGCCTAGCAAGCACAATGCCCTGAGTTTGATCTCCAGCACTACCCCCCAAAAAAGAAAATATCTGCCTTTTTCTTGTGGAAAAGAAATTTTATACTTATTAAAATCTTCTGAAGAAACTTTAAAAAATATAAGTACTATATGAGCATACCCAGGCAGGTAGCAATCAATCTTCTCAAATTTATGAACAGGATTTAATAAATGCATTTTTGGTTTAAACTCATCATTTTTATATTTTGGGGTTTTTTTTGAGACAGGGTCTCGCCGTGTAATCCAGGCTGGCCTTATACTCTGGGCAATCTTCCTGACTCTGCCTCCTGAATGCTGGGATTACAGGTGTCCACCACCACGCTCAGCAAAATTTGAACACGTTAAAACCTATGTAACTCTTAATTTATTTTTCTTATTCAACTTTTTTCACACGTATACATGTAGGTATATAAATGCCTATGTATTCACATTCTTATTAAAATACAGCATTGTTTTGTGGCTACGTGTATGTTTTTAAAAATGGTATCATGCCCTATATATTTAGTAAAACATAAAGATTGAATGTATCTTCTTGGTAACTTTTCTGTATCTAAACTACAGCAATTACATTACAAAATAAACCTCTACTCTTGTATAATTGTCCACCTTACACACATATATTTCTTTTAGATAAGGTCTCACTATGTAGTTCAGGCTGGCCTCTAACAATTCTCAGCAATCCTTCTGCCTCAGCCTCCCAAGTGCTGGGATTACAGGCATGTGTCACCAGGCGACATATGATTATTTATTAAGGAATGTGTCACCTGGCGACATATGATTATTTATTAAGGAATTCCCTAATTGGATGCATATTAGGGAGGCTATTTGCAAGTTCCTGCTATAACAAACTTAAATGCATTTATTTTTCCATGTTTGCATACGTATTTTTCTAACATTAAGCTCCAAAATGTTCAACTGCTTAAACATGGGTTATTGGCATTTGGAGACACTGTAAAGGTCTCCAAAGTGGTATACTAACTTACATTCCACCAGCAAATGAGATAATCTGCCATTTTAATGTTTCTCTAATTATTAGTCAGTTTATGTACTGCTCATTTGTACTTCAAAAAAACCCCAAAGGTAGTTCCTTGAAAAGCCCTGTAAAATAGACAAGTAACACTGGGACTAAAGAAAACGTAAGTGTACGATACTGACGGGGAGACGGGGGGAGAGGGGTGCACGGGTGGCGGCATAAAGGGCATTCTGTACAACTTTATACCAATATTTGCGAAAATTAGGCAAACCAGACCATTTCCTAAGAAAAACAAATTTCCGAAACTTGTTCAAAAAGCAAAAAAATCAAGAGACTAATAGTAATAGATAATACTGTAGTGCTGGAATGACTGTAAAAAGTATCATTTACTCAACTTAGGAAAGGTGATTTGTGTAATTTTATGCAAAATCTTAAAAAAGGAGAGCTATACAATCTATTTTATAAGGCCAGAGCAATCTTTATTTCAAAACTACATCAGGACAGTACAAAAGCACCGCAAGAGACATAATAAAATTTTAAGAAAATTTGGCAACATATTTTAAAAATACGCAAAGAACAGGCTGGGTTTATTCTGGACAGTAAAGTATAGCATAACAGTACAAACTCTAGCTGTGTCATTTTGCGTGTTAGTTTAAAAGAGAAACATCTACTTGATCATCTCAAAAAATTCCTAAGAAAACAAACTTGAAATATTCAACTCCTCTTCATGATTTAAAAAGCATACACATGACAACAACAAAAACTTCTTAGCAAACTAGGAACAAGTCAGAAACATCAAAAATTTAATAAACAGAGCAACTACCCAAACCTGCAATGGGTATTATATACACAGGTGGGTAAATTACTAATGCCAAATTGGGATATTGCATGAAATTTCCCTTTAAAAAGGTCTAATGTTAAAGCTTTTCAATGATTGCCAGAATTGTGCTTTTGTTTGAGACAGGGTCTTGCTCTGTAGTCCACGTTGGCCTTGAGCTCACTTTATAGCCCAGGCTGACCTTGGACTTGTGGCAATCCTCCTGCCTCAGCCTCAAGAGTGCTGAGATTACAAGCAAGTGCCACTACACCAAGTGAGCTGTGCATTTTTAATGTGGAAGATTATTCTTCTGATAAACACAGAGTAGCCATGCTTACCTGCTTTAGTGCCTTCTTGCTGTGCTTCTGTGATGGAGAAATGACTTTACCTGCTGGAATGGTGGGTGATGGACAGCCCGACTGGGGGGAAGATGGCTGTGATAGTCTAGACGACACTATGGAAAAAAGTGACAATGAAAAGTTGTGTTTGCTAAGAGTTGGTATCAAGCACCATTCTACGCCCAGATCATATGCTGCTACCTGTGTTAAGAACTGTGACCAAACACTTTTGGGAAGGATCTTCTTTTTAGAATTCTACTGCAAACAGCCTCCCTTTTCAGTTTATTTCCTCAGAAAGCTCTAGGGAAGGGTGACAGGATGGGGAAAGGAAGGATGTTAGTATGCATTACTTTTCATTCTTTGAATTTTCAACAGAACTGATTAAATACGAAGGAAGTAGAATATAAATCACTAATCATCAAATTAGACAGAAAAGATCCTAGGGCTCTTCAGATAGTATTTCAATGTTCCTGAGGCAGGTGAATCATGACAAAATGATACAGTGCAAAGCTATGGATCGACAGTTTAAAATAAGCGCAATAAGGCCATCTCACCTCAGAAACTGCCACAATTTTATTCCTTACATTCCTTCAACTCCTTAAATTAATAGTTTTAAGGCCTATCGGTGCAAGGAAGCATCTGAAGATTTTTCTAATGGAAGCAACGTAAGTGTGACAGGATGTGACCACTTTCTACTTCATTACTACCTGTTCTGCACTGCCTATGAGAGCTTGGCCAAACCTGAGTCTTATGTGAACAAGGGTTCTTCCTTTGAAAGCCTGTATCTCTTATGACAAATTACAAGTAGGTCTTTATGTTCTATAAAGGTTGACAGTATGTGAGTACGGTTCATGATAAGGAAGAGCACAGAAACTGCTGCTGATTCAGACTCCTTATCAAACAAAAAAAGAAACTGCAATAACTATTGCTTTAGTGATGACTACTTAAGGGTACATGTTTACTACTGTCTTCCTTCTTTGTAGTAGTTGAACTGAAAAGGTACTGAGAGCAACATGGCATCCTGTGGTAAGGCCAATAAGCTTTAAGATATCATATGGCTATATGATATGAAAATGAAGAAACAGTTCGTTAGAATATGTATTTTGATCTATTCTTAGATGTTCTAAGAAATACACAGATACACTTGAAGAAGGTAACCACAGATAATATACTGACTATTTATCTTTAGTTCTGTATCCCAGCCTTTATGAAGAAGTTTATATATGGGAAAAACTGATATACAATGCTGTGATCTATCCTCCTCCTTCTCTTTTTTGGGGTCCTGGGGACTGAACCCAGGGCCTTGCATATTCAAGTCTTCTACCACTGAGCCATATGCCATCCATTAAGTGATGTTTAAAAAAACAAAAACAAAAGCAGACTGTTCATGGCAACTATTTATAAAACAAGAATTGGGTAACTCTGGAAATGGTTAACAACAATAAAACCCATATCCTTGGTGTACTTTGATGCTGACCAGGTTTTTAAAAAGTGCTTTAAGATAAAATTTATATAGCATACCAATTTACTAGTTTAAAGTATAAAATTTAATGGCTTTTAGCACATTTTATTATATTCACAAAACTGTGTAACCATCACCACTATCAGTTTTCACCCTACCCCCTACCCCACTCTCCTACCCCCAGCATACCTGCTACCTGCCACCTGTATTCCTTGGTCCTAAGGCAATTAGTTACCTACTTCCTGTCTCTATGGAATTCCTATTCTGGACATTCCATATAATAGTTCTTTTGTGACTGGATTTTTTATTCACTGTGTTTTAAAGGTTGTGACATGTGTGAGCATGTCACTCCTTGTAAATTTTAATGTAACACTGTATGTATATGCCATGTGTTCTTTATTCATTGGCTGAAGAACACTTGGATTATTTCTAGATTTTAGCTATTATGGATAATGAAGAATATTCATTTGTAAGTTTTTGTGTGTGCTTTTAATTCTCTTGTGTTCATTCTTAGAAGTTGAATTGCTGGGTCTTACGGGAACTGTCATGGCTGTTCAAACTTTCAGTTTGCTTGGGCCACAATGAGTGAAGAATTGTCATGGGCCACAGATATTTTTTTCTGGGAGGAATGGTTTTATATATATCTAGTGAAGTGGGGGGGGGCATGGTGGCACATGCCTATACTCCCAGCACTTGGGAGCTGAGGCAGCAGGACTGCCTGAGTTTGAAGCCAACCTGTTCATAGTGATACATTGCCTCAAAACAAAAACAAAAAATAAAGTCTAGTCTAGACACGATCAAATTTTTCTTTTGAGCTGAATGTCTGATTGAAACACTATACATTCTAAAAATTAATGAACCAACTACTTTCCTAGTATTAGCAATGTTGTATATGTAGTTCTACCAAGCACAAAAAACTATTGTATGTATTTCTGTACTTCCTAACTGTATGTACTAAAAGAACTAATGTATTAAATTCTTTTACAAAGTAGGGGTTGGGGATTTAGCTCAAGTGGTAGTGCTTGCATAGCAAGCACAAGGCCCTGAGTTTGATCCCCAGGACACCCCCTAAAAAATTATTTTAGGAAATAACACAAACTCAAGTTTAATAATTAACTAAGAAAACTTGCATGTCTGCTTAATAACAATAAAAGCCTATCCTCACAGGCACTGACATGTGCAGATAGGTTGAGTTACTATTACTGCATTTTAAGTGCATAAGTCTGACAATGTGACATGTGCATGGAAGTCTGACATGTGACATTCAGGTGTCAATTCAACTGACTGTGCGTTGCAGGTGCAGGAGGCCTTGTTAGCACTCATTATATCCCCCCTACAGTGCAGCTCATGCTGGGCACCACACAATCAAGTTATGAAAAAATCACTAAAACTCACATAATGTTCAAGGTTTATGGTTTGATAGAGCCACATTACTGTGTCTAGGGCTGCAGGCTGAAAATGCCTGCACTGTTTAACTTTTTGGCCTGACTGTTTTCCAAATGGCTGCTCTACTGTTACAATTTCAATGGGAATGTCCACTTTTTCCACATTCTTGTCAATACTTGTCTCTTTTATTTTTTTGATCAGTGTTTTTGAAGGGTTATAATGAAAATACAAGTTAAAACTTAATGTTCAACTAGCTTCTTTTTTCTTTTTAATGTCTTGCAGAGATCTGAAAATTTGTGTTTTTCCACCTGTCCCAAATACTACCTGATTGCAAACAGAAAACAAAGAAGGCAAAATAACCCCATTAGAAATAAAAGAATTATACTCTGCAGCCTGGAAAAGAGACAAAATAGCTGCCTGTAACGACCAGGACAAAATGCTTCAAATGGTGCCTTCCTCTTAAGGTAGATCCCTTTCTAACAAATCAAACCATAGCTCAGTAAATCATGAAAGTTACAAGACCCAGTAATGAAGACCACCTCCCAGAGTTGACTGGTCTCCACTCCTATGACACGTCAACACTACAAACAACAAACTAGGCTTAGGCTTAGTTAGACACAGGTTGAAAATCTTATCTCTCATAATTTCTTTTAGTGGCTACACTAATTGTCTTCAAAGATACAATTTTATTAATAACAGAAACCAAGAGCCTTCTACGTGTCTAAAACTGTACTAGGTTCATCTTAACAGGGTTTTAATGAACTCTTATAACCACCCTCTAAGTTAGCACAAGTTCCCTTTCTACTCCAAAATGTTCAAACTTTACTTTCGAAGATGTCTAAATAATATAGTTTGTTGGCATCCTTTATATTTTTCTATGCAAATAAACTTAAACAATATTTTAAGGACATACTCATATGCAAATAGATCTCAAACGTATCACTCATCTGCACAGTGTTGGTACTGTCTACTTTTCACATATAAAGAAATTTAATTAGCTTGCCAAAAGATACACAGCTAGTAATCTAAATTTTTATTTCCAGAATAATAAGTAGGTACCTGGACTGGGTTGATAATGGTGGCCACAAAAAAGATAGATTCATATCCTAATTCCCAGAGCCCGTGAATGTTACTTTATCTGTGGAAAGGGTCTTGGTAGAGGCAATTACGGTAAGTATCTTGCGATGAGATGATCACCTTGGATTATCCAAGTGGGCCCTAAATCCAACAACAAAATATCTTTAAAGAGACACATAGAGTAGACAAACATAGAAAAGGCAGTGACGTGAAGAGTGAGCCAGGGACTGGGCTAACGTGGCCACAGGGCAAGTTCAGTAACTACCAGAAGCCAGAAAAAAGCAAGAACAGATTCTCACCCAAAATTCTGTAGGGAGAGCAGTCCTGCTCACGCTTTGCTTTCAGACTTCTGGCCTCCAGAACTTGGAGACAATAAATTTGTTGTTTTAAGCCATCCAGGTTTGGATAATTTGCAGCCTTAGGAAACTAATGCAGTACCTGAAACAAGTGAGTTTAATTTTTTGTACCATTATCAACTCACAGATGTTTACGTATTTGAAATGTTTAAATTAAAAAAAAAAAAAACTAAAGATCTGGCACTGAAATTGTGCTGTTTTGAGAGAGGGGCAGCTCCTTCAATGTTGTAAACTATCTTTAAGAAATGGCTTGAGCAGTGTTTGAAGACATCTGGCATAAAAAGAAGTCCTAAGCATATCCTGCATACCTGTTTTGCCTAAACCTGGGCCAGGTACTTCTCCAGGCATACCTGTTATAATTTACTTAGAAGTGGTATTATAAGACCAGGTTCTGCACAACAGAAATGTTCACTGCTTTTAGGTTATCATTGGTTCTAGGACTTTTCAGTGGTGAGAACAGTAAAAACAAGTCTTTTAAAAAGAGAAAATTAAATTTATGCTTAGACACTAAAGTTGAGATTGTAAGATTGTCATTTAAATTCTCATTTTGTATTTCTGTTGTTTTTTTCTCCTAATAATACTGGCTCCTAATAACATTACTATAATTATTAACTTGCTTTCTTCTTTTTAATTTAGTAATTTGCATTTTTTTTCTATTTTCTTCACTTGGTTTACTCTGCTTTTAGACTTTATTAGATGTATATTTTCTTTTTATTGACAAAAGGCATTTAAGTGCTATAAATTATTTTAACTCCTTTGGCTGTATCTCATAAATTCTGATACAATATTATTTTAGATATATTCTGAAGTTAGGATTTATAATCTTTTTTGAGCCAAGAGAAATTTAACAACATGCTATAAAATTTTCTAGGTGAAAGGGTCTTTGATTTTTTTTTGTTGTTGTTTTTTGTTTTTGTTTTTTGAGACAGGGTCTTGCTATGTGGTTCAGGCTGGCCTTGAGCTCACTATGTAGCCCAGAACTCGCAGCTATCCTCCCACCTCTGGCTCCCCAGTGCTGGGACTGCAGGTGTATGCCCCCACACCTGGCTGTTATTTTTAATAGTGTTCCATATAGCTCTTATTGGGAATTTGATGCTCTAAAATACAATTACTTTTGTAAATATTCTATTTGCAACTTGAAAAGGTTTATTCTCTATTACAGAAAGCTAGATACGTCTATAAAGCAACCTCACTGATTATTATTTAGATGTTTTATATCCTTCTCTTGTTTTTTACTTGGTGTCTTTGATTGGAAGAATATAAAAGTTTAACATTAGTATCTTCTTCTACTTTGCCTTACATCTTCTGTAGTTTCTGCTTTATGAAACTTGCAGTCACAGATTTAGTCCCTATTATGAAGTACCTTCATCATGAACTAACACCTTTGATTAACACTTTTCTGAATACAGTGTTTTGGGAACTGCTTCTTCACATTTACAATTGCCAACTGTATTAATACCCTCCTTTAATTTATTTTGGGGTGGTGCTGGGGATGGAATGCAGGACCTTCCAGGAGTACCCTACTTTTATTTTTGACTAAGTCATTTTCACTTCTAAACTTTAATTTATGCATACGTGTTACAGAAAAAGTCTGTTGGTATCCACAGTAAAAGTGTTTGGGATGACAAGGCATCTTATTCTCAATTGAGCAACTTAATTCTCCAAAGACTCAGGAAAATAATTTTTGTGCACTCTGTTTACAACTATCCTGTAAGTTTCCAACTTTTTTTTTGTTTTGTTTTTTTTCAGACAGTGTCTCACTGTGCAGTTCAGGCTGGCCTTGAACTCTACTACATAGCCCAGGAAAGCCTCATACTCTCAGCAATCCCCGTCTCAGCCTCCCAAGTGCTTAGATTACAGACGTGCACCACCATTGCCAGCAGTTTTCTGACCACTTTACAAATATAAAAACTAAAATATTAAAAATGTGGTCCTTCCAATTAGTCACCTATCCACTAAAGTAGTATTCAGGAAAATCTTTGCCTCAGATACAAAAAAGAAAAAGAAGCAACATGGTAGAAATGTGGGGTAGGTTTTGAATCAACTCCAATTTTCGTACATACAGAGTGAATATTATAACAAAAAGAAAAGTCCACAGACAACATCTTTATTTTATTTTATTTGTTTTTTGGTGCTGGAGATCGAACTTGGGGACTTGTGCTTGCAAGATGTGCACTCTAACCACTGTGCTAAATCCCCAGCGCCCAGACAACATCTTTAATCAAATGAGGTGACAAAGTATTCCAACAAACTCCACAACAGAAGAAGGTGGCAACAAACCATTGTATGCATAAGCCTCCTTAGCCTTCAGCTTTGACATCCGGTCTCTTAAGAAACATGATAAAGGGGCTGGGGATTTTAGCTCTGTGATTAGAGTGCTTGCCTTGCAAGCACAAGGGCCTGAGTTCGATCCCTGGTACCACCAAAAAAAAAAAAAAAAAAAAAAAAAAAAAAAAAAAAAAAAAAAAAAAAAAAAAAAAAAAAAAAAAAAAAAAAAAAAAAAAAAAAAAAAAAAAAAAAAAAAAAAAAAAAAAAAAAAAAAAAAAAAAAAAAAAAAAAAAAAAAAAAAAAAAAAAGAAAAGAAACAAGATAAAAATGTGAACACAAAGATTATACCAGGGGAGATGATGAACCAAAAAATGTTAAGAATTTTACTGGGCTAAAGCTTGTTTGAATAATGAATAATACACTTTATTCCCTTCATTAGTTCCACAGAATTGGCATTAAAAAAAATACTGTACTGTTAACTGGGTGGCTTGAAACAACAGAAACTTATTCTCACAGTTGTGGAGACCCAAAGCCCAAAATCAAAAGCTGAAGCTGGGCACGGTGGCGTACACCTGTAATCCCAACTATCTGGGAGGCAGAGGTGGGAGGACTGTAAATTCAAGGCCAGCCTGGGCAACTCAGCAAAACCTGTCTCAAAATGAAATACAAAAAGGGCTGGGGATGTAAGCTCCATGGTAAAGTGTCCCTGAGTTCAATCCTTCTGAGGCTCTGAGGGAAAAGTTGTTCTGCTCCCTTCTCCTAACTTCTGGTGGCAACCTGGCTTGCAGATGTATCACTCAATTCTCTGCCTCCCTTCTACATGGCATCGTCGTGTGTCTACATGTCATCACACAGCCATCTTTGTAACGCCAGTCTTAACAGGTTAAGGGCCACAATACTCCAGCTTGACTTTTATTCCCAAACTAATCTCAAGGTAAAGTCATATTCTGAAGTTTCAGGAGTTAGGACTTCAACAATCTTTTTAGGGCAGTATAATTTGAACCCTAACCCTCATCTTATATTTATAAAGCCTTATATTTATTTATTTATTGTCGAGACCTATACAGATGATGTGAACATGACACTTTGTTATCTATTGAGCATAAGCTAGAATAGTACTACCTGGACTATTAGAGCTGCCCCCTATAGATCAAGAAATTACAGAATGTACTCTATTCTAACTCATGTTCTCATCCACATGTATGATTTATAGGCTTATAATCTTTGTATTTTACCATAATTATGTTTTGCTTTAATTAAAATATCCCTACAAAAGAATTCCTCAGCCCAGTGAATTCTCTCCTCTCATTAAAAAATTTTTTTGAGACAGGATCTCACTATGTAGCCCAGGCTGGCCTCAAACTTGCAGCAGTCTTCCTGCCTCAGTTTCCCACATGCTTGGATTACAGGTATGCACCACACCTGGCTCTCCCAAACTTTTTTTTTTTTTTTTTTTTTTTTGGTGCTGGGGACCAAACTTAGGGCCTTGTGCTTGCAAGGCGAGCACTCTAACCACTGAGCTAAATCCCCAGCCTCTCCCAAACTTTTTAAAAGAAAAATAACAATCTTATATAAATTCCATGAGAGACCCCAAACCAAGAAATATGTATTAACAACTTGTTTTATATCAAACTTTGATAAGAAAATTACATGGAAAAATGTTTGCAAATCTTTTTCACCAATAAAGTAAAAATATCAAATGTAAAATATTAGCAAACTGAATCTATGAATATATAGCAGAAATAATGTGTCATGATGAAGTTGGTGTATCCTATGAATATGAAGGTGGTTTAAACATTTAATATTACATATTCAACACATTAAAAGAATAAAGGAAAAATATGATTATCAGTAGATGAAAAGAAAGCATTCACTGCAAAATCTCTTAGCAAACTACAAGTAGAAGGAACTAACTAAATGTAAGAAGGAATGTGCAACAAAGTACTATCCAGTCAACATCATTCTTCAAGTTCCATAATAGTAAAAGCTTTATCTTAAAAGGCAGAGAATGAAAAAGATGGAGTGAGGTAATTGCTCATGGTGGTTTTGATTTGCATTTCCCTGATTAGTGATGTTGAGCATCTTTTCATGTGTTTGTTGTATGTTTTAGCAAAATATCTAGAGACTGGGGATGTAGTTCAGAGGTCGAGCACTTACTTTGCTACATGAGGCCCTAAATTCAATCTCCACTAAGGAAAAAAAAAGTCTACTTAGTGGCAGGGTCCAAAATGGCAGAGTAGTGAGTGCTAGCAATTTAGCTTCTCCCAAAGTATCTAGTCTGGAAAACAATAGCTTGGAGAGGAACCTAAGTGAGTGGAGGTTACCTGGGAACCACAAGGGAACTGGCAAAGGGGAAAAGAAAATAGGATTAAGTGATACAGAAGAAACAGATCACACCACAGGGGAGAGACCACACACTGTCTCCCAGCCCCCAGCTGGGAGGCAAACTGACCGGAGAACCCCATTCAGACTGAAAGAATCACGTGCAATGCAAACCAGCAAGGAACACGAGGGACACTGCTTCCAGAGAACGCTTCCACAATCAACAGCTGGTGAGTGACCTCGAAGTGGCCATAGCTACAACCACAGAGCAAAAGCTGGTGGGGACGCCATTGTAGGGAAGGACGGAGTGTTTGAGCCTGGGTCTCAGAGCAGCCCTTCCTGGGCTGCTTCACACCGCCGAGTTCCCAGAGTAGACAAGGGAAAGACAGTCATGGCAGACTGCCTGCAGCCAGAGAGCAGACTGGGGAGAGTCCCGCTGAGAGTCGGGCTGGTGAACACAGACCAGGCTCCCTCGGTCAGAAGCCAGGTTCAGCCTGAGTCATGCACGACAGGATGCTCACGATGGTGCCGTGTTCTCACTGTAAGCACATCTCTCCACCCAGCACCATTCTGGGGCAGAATGCCACCTCAGACTTCCAGCATGAACAGAGACACGTCCTGGCTTGAGCTCTGCTCCTTAATCCTGGGTTGAGGAAAAGAGCCACGTGTCCAGAAGAAGAGAAAACTTTCTTTTATTATTCTCTGATTGTATTTTGTATTATTTTTTCATTTGTTATTTTATTTATTTAATTCTGTGCTATTTTCCTCTTTCTGTACATTTCCCCCCACATTTTATTCCATTATTTTACCTTTTTTTATGAGTGTGTCTGTGTATGTGTGCTTCTCTTCCTCTTCTTTTCTATTATAGTTTACAGAGGGTAAGAGAATGCTCCCTTGCCCCTTTATATCCCTCCTACTTTCATCCATATCTCTTTGCCTGAATTCTTTCTCCTGTGTCTTTTTTTTTTTTTTTTTTTTTGTGCTGGGGATCGAACTCGGGTCCTTGTGCTTGCAAGGCAAGCACTTTAACCGCTGAGCTAAATCCCCAGCCCCGCCTGTGTCTTATTAATTCTCAATTTTTCTTTTCTTTCTTCTTGCCCTTTTCATTTGTCTCCCTTTAACTTTGTCTCTAATATTCACACCAGTCATAGAATCTTTTCTGAACCATTTCTCACTACCAATTTTGTACCCAGTATTCCCTGTTATCCCCTTTTAAATATGTAACATCCCTTACCACCATTAGGATCATTTGCCCCTCTATTTCTTCTTTCCCACACCACAGAGCAGAGGACTTAAAAAAAAACAACTACCATATTTTTTCTTCTTTTTTCTCTTTTCTTCTCCCCTCTGGGATTACCCAGTCCCCAACTTCTTAGGCTTTAGATGACTGAGTCTACAAAATTATTGCTGAATGCTGTTTCTCACCACTAAAGGAGACACGGCCCTCATATTTACTGCACATTATCTGTGGATCAAGACTTGGGTTCTTAATTTACTTATACTATAACTGTAGTTTTCTTCTCTAGGCTAAAATGAGACCTGAAACAGGATCTCATGGTATGCTATTTCTCAAATAAGCTGGACAGACATCACCATGTGGATACAGTTATGACTAGAAGTAATTCTTTCAGCAAAACATAGGTATAGAGTTGAATTCACTCAAGGTAAATAACAGAAGGAATAAATGATAGCACTGGACCTACAAAGTTGAAAATTATTCACAGGGAGACAACATCCTACTAAAAATCTCCACATAAGCCACAAACTCTCCTCACTTCTCCAGTCCCCAACCTGGAGTAACCTCCCCTCAAAAAGGACAGAAAAAAAGAAGGGGCCATATATAACAATAAAGAAAATATACATACATATATATAAAAACAAACACAGATACACATAGGAGAACGGGGAAGCAAGGAAACAGAAGATCTCTGACCCACACCCCAAGTCTCCCAAGGCAGAGCAAAGGGTCACAAAAGGAGAGGAAAATAAATACCATGTAGCAGACATGTATGAAAAGTTCATAGAAAGGATGAAGAAAATAGGAGTTCAAAAAGGAAATGAACCAAAAATTCACAATTTCATTTAATATGCCCACAGTGGATTTCAGAGAAATAGGTAAAAACTGGACAAGCTAACCAAAACAGTTCAAAATCTGTTTTTTGGGTTTTTTTTCAAGTGGGTGTGTGTTGAGGATCGAACTCAGGGCCTTACACTTACTAAGCAAGTGCTTTACCACTGAGCTAAATCCCGAGCCCCAACAGTCCAAAATCTGAATGACACATTCAATAAGGATATGGAATCCTTGAAAGACGTCCAACAGAAATACCTGAAAAACAAAAACAAAAACCCTGTAGAGAATTCATCCACTACAGAAATGACCAATGTGAAGACAGAGTGTGTGATACTGTGGACAAAATAGTGAATTACAATAAAGAGTCAGAAGAAGCCAAAAGGAAACTAAGAGAACAAGAGAAGACTATCCAGCAGCTACTAGATGACAAGAGGACCAATCTAAGGCTAATCGTAGCTAGAGAAAAAATGGAAGGTAGTACAGATGAATTCTCTAACAGAAATCATGAAAGAATAATTTGCAAATATAAGAAAAGTCTTTAAAATACGAGTGATGCTTACAGAACACCAAACAATTATGATGGTAGAAGCAGCTCACCAAGGCACATCTTTATTAAATTACCAGATATCTAGCAAAACAAAACAAACAAACAAAAAAAATGGGGGAATGGTGCTGGGGAGCTAACTCAAGGCCTTGTGCTTGCTAGGCAAGCATTCTACCACTTCAGCTAAATTCCCAACCCCCCCAAAACAATTTTAAAAGGACCCAGAGAAGAACAAACAAACAAACAAACAAAAATCACACATAAAGCTAAACCAGTAAGAATCAGCAGATGTCTCAACACAAACTATAAAGACTAGAAGAGCTTGGAGTGAAGTACATCACAAACCCTAAGGGCAAATAACTTCCAACCTAGATTAATTTATCCAGCAAAGCTATTCTTCAAAATAGATGAAGAAATAAGGTGTTTCCATGAAAAAAAAAACAGCTCGGAAGATAAATGAGTGCTAAACCAGCTCTACAGAAAAATTTAAGAATATTCTCAACAGAAACAATGAATTAGACACAGCTAAAAACACAGAGGAAGTTAGTGAGGTCAAAGAATACAGAGCCACAAAACACCAGGAAGAGAAAAACAAAGGATACAATGATAGCAAATAGCCATTTCAATAATATCTCTCAACGTTAATGGTCTCAACTCCCCAATAAAGACACTGGCAGGCCGTATCAAAAAACAGAATCCAACAGTCTGCTGCATTCAATAAACTCATCTAATCCAAAAAGACATTCACAGAATAAAAATTAAACGATGAAAAACAACATTTCACGCACCTGGACCCTAACAGGCAGGAACTGGCAATTCCAATATCAGACATGGTAAACTTCAGGCTAAAACTGATTAGAAGAGACAAAGAAGGTCACTATATACTAGTTAAGTGAACAATTCGACAAGAAAAGATAACATTGATAAACATGTATGCACCAAATACTGGCACTCCTAGCTTCATAAAACAAAAACTGCTGAAATATAAAAGATCAAATAAACATTAACACAATCATAGTAGGGGATTTTAACACCCCACTTTAGCAAAGAGATCAACTAAACAAAAAGCCAATGACAGAATTTCAGAGCTGAACTATACACTATTGGACATACAGATTTAATTGATATACATAGAGTATTCCACCCTCTACAACAGAATATATACTCTTTTCAGCAGCACATAGTACTTTTTCCAAAACAAATCACATACTAGAGTCCACAAAACCTGCTTAATAAATATAAAACGGAAATTATCCCATGCATACTATCAGATACCGTGCCATGAAAACAGAAATCAATGACAGAAGAAATTTCAGAAAAGGCAAAAAAGCTCCTAGAAAATTAACAATATACTCTTGGCGGGGGTGGCGGGGGGGGGCGGTGTGTGGGATCGAACTCAGGGCCTTGAGCTTGTCAGGGCCTTGTGCTTGTTAGGCAAGCACTCTACCACTTGAGCTAGGGTCAACCCCAACAATACACTCTTAACCAACCAATGGGTCACAGAAGAAATCAAAGAAATTTAAAAATTTCTAGAAGTGAATGACAATGATGGTACAACTTGTTGAAACCTCTGGGACACTATGAATTGCAGTTCTAAGAGGAAAATTCATCACAAACAATGCTCGCATTAGGGAAACAGCAAGCTCAAAGAGACAACCTTATGAGAAATCTTAAAATACTTGAGAAACAACAACAAATCATTCCTAAACTGAAATTAAAGAGGAAAATTATAAAGATGAGAGCAGAAATCAATGAAATTGAGACTTAAAAAACAGTATAAAAAATTCAATGAATCAAAGAGCTGGTTCTTTCAAAGAAAAAATAAAATAGATAAACCCCAGACATTCTTACCAAGAGAAAGTGAGAAAAGACTCATTAATGCAATTAGAAATGAAAAAGGTGAAATCACAACAGACATTGTGGAAATTAAGAAGATAGTAACTACTTCGAAAAAAATTTTTTATCATTTCTTTTTCTTTTTTTTTTTGAGACAGTCTCCCTATGTAGTTCAGGCTGGTCTTGAACTCACTATGTAGCATAGGCTGGCCTTGAACTTGAGGCAATCCTCCTGCCTCAGCCTCCCAAGTGCTTGGGTTATAGCCATGCACCACCATGCCTGGCCCATTTGAAAAATTATATTCCAACAAATTAGCAAATTTTGAAGAAACAGACAAATTCCTAGACACATACAAACTACCAAACTAACCCAAGAAGACATAAATATGCTTAACAACTCAATAACAAGCAATGAAACTGACATAGTAATAAAGACTCTACGAAATGAAAAAAGGCCAGGACCTGATGGATTCACTGATGAATTCTATGAAAGTTTTAAGGATGTTATGTCACCAATACTCCTCAAGCTCTTAAAAGAAAGAGAAAGGGATGGAGAGCTCCCAAATTTGTTTATGGAAGCCAGTATCACCCTGATCCAAAAACCAGATAAAGACTCAGCTAAAAAAGAAAACTCTGTACTTACCAATAACCTATACATAATCAGACTAACACTAAAGATCAATAGTGTGACCCAAATTTTTTTCCATGTATCACTCATCTCAAATTTATCTTCTTATGGCTTCCTGAAAACACTGTACACATGCTCACTTCTTTGGTTTTATAAGTTTTCTTTCTATGACACATTATGTCTTTCCTACTGATTAAACGCTCAAGGAACAACATTATCTAAGAAGTTTCTATGGTTCATACAGTAGTTAATAAACCAGGTAATGTTAACCAAGTAACCATTTCCCAATTTGCCACAATATAATAAATATAAATACACATACCTTATTAAGTCATTCACTCTCCACCAAGCACCTACAGACTAGCTGAGAGAATGAACTTTAATAAGGGCAGGGACCCTACCCCATGCAACTTTTTTCCAAATACCTGCCAAATTCCACACTGGAGAAACAATGAGTATAGGAAGAAGTTTAAAGAGATATTACTTTGGTTGTTATAAATAAACTGAAACAATAAGGTTATAATTTGGTCCTCCAATACAGATTGCTCAATAGACGAAAAACCTTATTTCAGAACATATTTTTACCTGATTAGAAACAAAATTTGATAATAAAACACTAAAAAATTCTAAAAGATCAGTAGTTACAATTACTTAATTTTTTTAAAGACCAAAATATTTGTAATATAGTAGAGAAATTATTTTTGTTATTTTTGTTTTGTTCTTTTTTTTTTTTTGACAGGATCTCACTATGTGGCCCAGGCTGGCCTCAAACTTGAGGCAATCCTCCTGCCTTTGCGTCGTGAATGGTGAGATTACAAGTGAGCACTACCACACCCAGTAGGATAAATGACTTCCTAATCTTTAAAAATGTTTTCAGAAAAACATTAAAAAAAATTTTAGAATCTGAAGCTCATCAAAGTCATTTTACATAGTTTACTAAAGTAGTTTCAGGTCACTTTTCAGGTACATCAAAAAATTGAGAATTTTCCATTTCCACAGATGACTGTAATACTGAACAAGATGAAAAGGATATGGATTATTAATATTAAATGCATTTAAATTAAAAGGTTTGGTAAGTAATCACTAATTTAAAATTTTATTTTCTCCTGAAGACATTTGACAGGTCTCTCTCCAATATTAGGGAGATGATCAGAAACAGCAGAGCAGTAACAACAAAAGTGAAACAAAAGTTTTGTATCGTTGCAAAAATGATAGTTGAAGGACTGAAAACAATTTGAAAATAGTTTTGGTTTTTATGACTTCTCTTTAGTGGCAGATTTATAATAACAGTCTTTCTTTAGAGACATTTCTTCAGGAGAATTTCATCCCTAGAAATAAAAGACTTGTTCTAATTCTAAGTCCTTTCTTCCCACTCCAAAATGGTCAGTCTGTGGTTACTGATCATATGCAAAGAGTCCTCTCACCAAAACAGGAAAAGCCTATACCTGAACACCTGGATTCTGAGTATCCACACTAAGTCCTATTAGCGAGGCCACCTTCAATACAAGACAGTTAAAACCTGCAACTCAGCTACCATCAACAAGGAACAAGGAAAAAGAACAAGAGTCTTTCTACCTCAGTTAACTTTGTCAAAAGTTTTGCCTCCAGAATACATCTGAAAGGTGACATAATGTTCCCTATTCAGTAACACATATATAAATGATGTCAGAGGGTAGGTGGGTCTATGTATTTGAAAAAACTCGACACAATACACATCAAATCTCTGATTTAAATAAGCGGTAAAATTTACCATAGTTCGTGTTTCTGGAAATAACTAGTGATTCCTCACAATGAAAAAGCGAGTTTTACATAATTCATTTTTTTCTTTAGACATTTTAAAGGCAGACCAAAATCTAATAAAACTTTTCTCTATCAGAAGGTAAAAATAATACTCCTACAGTTACTTTCTGCTGAAGTATTTATGTTTTATTTAGTGGGGAAAAACAGACTTCACTTAGCTATGACCACAGAAAAGCAACAGAAAGCGGTGATTCTAGTAATCATTTTTCTGGAGTTACTCCACCTTACCTTGGTTTGGAATTCCATAAAGCTCTTCTCTGAACATTGTTTCCTGTCTGAAAACTAAGAACCGAAACCAGAAACTTTAAAGTTTTGCTATTTATATAGATATCAATAAGCTAGTTTTAATATTGGACTAAATTTCGAAGTTCTATTCTCTGTTCCTAATTTGCTGAAAGGTATCCATATATCGAGAGAGTTTTTATCAATTTCCAACTAAAAGTATCAGTTTTGCTGTTAGAGCTCTTTATTTTTGTACATAAAAGGAAGTGGGTTTTGATACTATCTCAATGTTCTTCCTGCCTTACAATGCACTTGAAAAAAAGTGATGTCACATTAAGAATAAAAGTGCTAAATAAAAAAAAAGAATAGGCACAATTATTTGCTTTACCTTTGCTGATAACTGCAATTGACTGAGAACTACCTTACTGCATGCTGCTACTACCACTGCTGGCTGTAAGTCTGTTGCAATAACTTGTAGTAGACTACAAAAACATTTGTAAGTACATAACAAATACCTAAAACACACAGGTATCTATACCACACAAATGACCCACAAACCAGAGACTAAATCATTGTTTAGCTTGGCATTTATCCGTTTCCTGAGAATATGACTGCTGCTAAAACAGACATGAACTAATGTGACAAAACGTGCACCTCCTACTTCACTTTCCCAGCTTTTCTCCTCTGTTTTCCTGACTCCCTACAGTCAGGAAAGATCTTTACAGAACATCCCACCTTACTGTAATCCAAGGACAACTGAACAATACTGTGATGATTTCCAGGAGAGAAATGAATCAATGGCAGCTCAAAAGCAATTCTGAATTTGATATTACCTTGCTGTTAATATCTTCTATTACTATGCAGAGGATAGAACAAGCATTATGCTATTCAAATCTACCAATTAAGCTACAGATATTAGAGATGTATGGTTATTTCTTAGATATTTCAGTATCATGATACATTTACCTCATATTCTTAAAGACAGCCACTAATAACTATTGGTTCTGAGCAGAAAACAATGGCAACAGTGGAAATAGTCACTATTCAAAACAGTTTCTGTAGCACATATGGCTCTTGAAATCAAAGACTCCCAAGTGCATTCTGAGACAATGATTTTGTTGCAAGTTTAGTAGACCGGCCTCCTTTAATACTCATTTCCCTGTTTCAAATCTCATCTAGAAAACATGAATCTTACTAATGGGTTCCTTTGCTTGATTTTTTGGCTTGGCTTCTAATCTTAGATCTATAATTTCTAAACTTAAAAGTTTAAACTGAGGATAAGCAGAGGAAAGACAAAGCCCTTTCACTTTGAGTTTCACCCTTCCAAAAGCAGGAGCTTAACAAATCCCGAGAAACAGAGGGTCCTAGCCCACACACCTCCTTCCACTACTGACAGGGACTCCTTATACATAAGAATTTTGGGAAAAAGCAAAAAGAAAAAGAAGAATTTGGGGTACTCAGGAGGCTGGGCAGGAAAATCCAGAATTTAAGGCCAGTCTGGGCTTACCCGTGAGTTTGAGACTCTGTTTTTCAAAAAAATCAAAACATTTTTGGTCAGAGGCCCCTACTCTGTCTTGCTTTCATTTCATTCATCCCTAAAAACTGAGGTCTGGGTAACTCTCCACGCTATTACCTTAAAGCTAAGATCCTCTGATTTTACGTTTACCTAAATTGTTTATCTAGTAGCTATATCAAAGGCAAAGAAGAGGTTAACAATCTCAATTCTTTCCAGCAGCAGCACACACGCATTAGCACAGGGATGGTAATGAACCAGAACTATTTTTCTGATACAGGCATATTAACAGTTCTGAGGGATTCAAAATTAACATGTTTGGGGGACTGGGGCTTTAGCTTAGTGGTAGAACACTTGCCTAGCAAGCACAAGGTCCTCAGTTCAATACCCAGCACCCCACCCCCTCAAAATTAATGTGTCTAGTACTCCAGGAGTATGGTTTTAGCTTCTACATGTAAAGATCGCTCACCTATCACCCAAATCTAAGAGAATATTTAAGCTAGCAAAACTTCTGAATGTCTATTTTACTCAGAAATATCAGTATCTTTGTAAAGGGCTCAAGAGTTGGCTTAAAGCGGGGGATTTAGCTCAGTGGCTACAATGCTGGCCTAGCAAGCACAAGGCCCTGAGTTCAATCAATCCCCAGCAACCCCCACCACAACTGCCTTGATTAATAATAAGCATTTGAGATTTTTCTCTTTTATAAATCATAAATATTGGGATAAAAAAGATTTGGCTTCTTTAAAGAGATCCTGACAAAAAAACTTCAGGATAATTGGGAGGAATAGGTAATAAAATGTATTCTTAATTGGAAAATCCTTTCCGGAAAAGCTGTTGCAATACAGACATCCCCTAAAGAAAAATTTTGCAGGGAAGCTATGAAGCAGATACCAAACAGGATGAGAGCAAAGACAAACAAACTAGACTTGGCATTTGCTACTACATATGAAAAGCATTCTTTTCCTAGAAAGAAGAGAGCTGTTAAGAGTAGTAAGCACTCAAAAGTTTAAGAGAGGATTAGGGTTGGGGATTTAGCTCTGTGGCAGAGCACTTGCCTAGCAAGCACAAGGCCCTGAGTTTGATCCCCAGCACTCCACCCCACAAAAAGACAGGGGGTTAGATAAACAATTAAATAACAACTCTGTAAAAGGGTACACATAACCAAGGACTCTGAAAACAAACCCAAGTAAACCCACAAATGCTAAACACATTTAAAAATTCAGTTTCTATACTCTGGTTTCTCTTCAGATCGTATAAATCTTTCGCCTTTTACTAAAAATTCAGTTTCTGACTAGACAAAGAAATAAACCTAGACACAGATCTCACACCCTTCACAAAGAGTAACCCAAAGCTGGTGCATACTTATAATCCATGCCATTTGGGAGGCTGAGGCAGGAGGATCGCAAGTTTGAGGCCATCTGCAGCAACCTAGCAAGACCCCATCTCAAACTAAAATGAAAAGTGAAAAAGGGAAGCTGGCATGGTGGCATGTGCCTGTAACACAGAACGAACAGGAAGATGAGGCAGGACAATTAGTTCAAGATCAACCTTGGCTACACCATGAGACTGTTTAAAAAAAAAAAAAAAAAAGGTGGTGAGGAGGTTTCAGGGACACAGCTCCGCACTCCCTGGCTCCATCCATACTACCGTAAAAAAACAAAATGATCAGAAACGGGTCACAGACCTAAATACAAAATTCAGAATTATAAAATTCCTAGAAGATAACGGGCTAGGGAAAAAACCTAGGTTATCCTGGGTTTAGTGAGGGTTTTTAGTTTATTTGTTTCGTTTTTAAGTTTTTTGTTTTTGTTTTTTTGGTGCTGGGGATCGAACTCAAGACCTTGTGCTTGCTAGGCAGGCACTCCAACCACTGAGCTGAATCCCAGCCCATGTGTTCGTTTTTTGAGACAGAGTCCAGCTATGCGATTCAGGCTGGCCTTGAACTCCCAGTGACCCTCCTGCTCCAGTCTCCTGAGTGCTGAGATAGCAGGCATGCACCACCATACCCTGCTTGGTGGTGGCTTTTTAGACACAATCCACAAAAGAACTGGATTGCATTAAAAACTAACACTTCTGCTCTACACAAAAAAAGCAACAACAGAATAAAAAGCCATAGTTCTGAAGAAAACATGTGCAAGAGAGATATCTAATAAAAGATTTGTTACTTGAGCTGGATGTGGTGGTGCACTCCTGTAATCCCAGCACTCAGGAGGCTGAGGCAGGAGGATTTCTGTGCGTATGAGGCCAGCCTGAACTACATAGTGAGAGCCTGTCTCAAAAAGCAAGCAAACAAACAAAACAAGCAAACAAAAAAAACTGTTACTTGAAATATACCAAGAATGCTTGAAGTACATTTTTTAAAAAAATGATAGAAAGTAGGTCAAAAGGCCTGAACATATCTCACCAAAAACATCTACAGAAGGCAATTAAGCAAACAAAAAGATGGTGCACATCACGTATAATCAGGGAAATGCAAATTAAAATAAGATGTCACTATATGCCCACAGGAATAGCCGACCCCTAGAGCACGGACAACACCAACTGCTGACAGGGATGCAAAGCAGCAAGAACTCCAATTCCCTGCTGGTGGGAACCCAACAGCCACTTGCATATAAAACTAAACATACACCTTCCATATAATTCTACAATCACACTCTTTTGTAGTCATCCAAAGGAAATGAAAACATATACCCCATAGCTTGATTTATAATTGCCAAAATATGGAGCCAACCAATAGGACCTTTAATAAGGGAATGGATAAACCAGGGTTCATTCAAACAATGGAACACCCTTCATGACCAAAAGAAATGACCATCAAGCCATGAAAAGGTACAGAGGGATCGCAAATGCGCAATACTAATGCAAGAAGCCAGTATGAAAAGGTTCCCACTATGAGACATTCTGGAAAAGACAAAACTACGAACACAGTAAAAAAAAGATCAATGGTTGCCAAGAGTTAGAAATAAGAGCGGAACAGGTGGAGGACAGATGATGTCTAGGGCAGTGAAACTTTTCTGTATGGTACTAGAATGGTAAACACATGTCTTTACGTATTATGTATCTGTCCAAAGCCTTAGAATGGATGCCATCAAGAGTAAGCCCTCAACCTGGGGGATAATGATGTGCCGATGTAGGTTCATCCACTATAACAAAAGTACCAGCTGGGCATGGTGGTGCATGTCTGTACTCTCAGCACTCAGGAGGCTGAGGCAGGAGGATCCCTGTGAGTTCAAGACCAGTCTGGGCTACCTAGTTCAAGGACAGCCTCAACTACATAGTGAGACCTTATCTCAAAAAAAAAAAAAGCAGGCAAACGAACAAAGGAAAGTACCACACTGATGGGGAATCTTCAAAGTGGGCAAAAGGCTATGCCTGTGTGGGGGTGGGGGGTATGTGGGAAATTCTTGTACATTCTACTCAGGTTTGCTGTGAACCTAAAGCTGCCCTAAAAAAGAAAAATATTTTTGAAAAGAGATTTGTTGGTCACACCAGTCATAATATGTCCCTGTGGCTACTGTGTTGTGTTGGACAAATATTTTCATTACAGCAACTACTAGAAATACTCATTTAGAGGATAAAAAAGACTGACTGGCCTGGAGTCTAGGAAAAGAGGAGCTACTGATAGGAGTATTTGTCCTAAACAGCATTCAGTACTTTATTTACAGGATCAGGTGGATTTACCTTTCCTTTTCCACCTGCTCTTTTTTCCCTCTTTGTTGCTGCCACCATCACTGCTGCTGCTGCTGTTCTCAGAACTCTGGGAATCTGACTGGCCATCACTGCTTTCTTCTGAACCTTCCGACAGCTCTTTCACCCCGTCCGGCACATCCTTCTGAAAATGCAGGCAGCCAATTACAATTATCACCATTGCAGCAAACAGGAATGAAACTCTGATGTGCAATGCTGCAACTCAATTGTACTTACTAATTTTTAGTATTATAAGACACAGTAGCAGAATTTGCAATATTTTCTTAATTCCTGTTATTTTTCTTTTTTGGATCAAACAAGTTAATGTTTTCATCTATATTCAAAGATAAAAATTAGACACAACATTCATATACAAGTACAACACACGGCCTTAAAGTAGACAAAAATTGGGTAGGTTTAAGTCCAAGTAAATGATGATATGTTTAGGATAAAAAAGTATATAATAATAATGTTGTTATATATACGTACATCTATGTAAGTACCATTATGTATTCTGAATTCAATCAGAGAACTGGAGGCTGGATGGCAAGAGATAGTACACTATTTTATTCTAATTGGTTCCTAGACATTGGTTAGTAAGTACCAAGGGTCAAATAGAAAAGAATATGTTTTTTTAAAACTCCTATCAATCTTGTTGGTTTTGGAACTTAATAATGAGAATATTAACCAGAAAGATAAATGTATCAGCTTACTATGTAAAAGCTACAACAGAGCAACTGCAAGACCAAGAACTAGGAAAACAAGATTTCTTGGCTTTATCTTCTAACTGTGCAGCTTTGGTCAAAAGTGTTACCCTCCCATGGCTCAATTTCCCTGACTGTAAGGTGGGGTAGTAATATCAAATCATTCTGAAATTAATTGACTTAATTAATATAAAATGCTTAAAAATAATATAAAATTCTGACATCAGAATTCCATCAATGTTACTATAAATTTATGTTGTGTATAAAAACATACAGGTATAAACAAACAGATTAGTGAATGTTGTTTCTACGTTACAGTTACTGATTTTTCCCACCAACTGCTTTCCCATGTAATTTATTTTTATTTTTTTTGTAATTCATTCATTCATTCATTCAATCATTCATTCATTTATTTATTTATTTATCCTGGTGCTGGGGATCGAACTCAGGCCCTTGTGCTTGCCAGGCAAGCACTCTAATCACTGAGCTAAATCCCGAGCCCTGTAATTTATTTTTATAATCAGATTAAAAACTAATTCTGAGGGGCTGGGGATTTAGATCGGTGATTAGAGTGCTCGCCTCACAAGCACAAGGCCCTGAGTTTGATCCCCAGTGCAAAAAAACAAAACAAAACTAATTCTGACAAAATGTGACTCTCCCACATGCAAGTGACATGCACATGACATTACAGCCAATATCATAAACTCTGATCTACTAAGGAACAATCATTTCCACTTAAATTTATATCCTAGTGCCATTTCTCTGCAAGTCACCCCTTATGTTACACACTATCTTAAAATATAGACCCTGTATTTTTCTGTTCTTTCCTTCAAAATGCAGGACAGCTTTTATAAAGTTAGCTGTAAGCCAGATATATTGACCTGTAGGTTTAACAAGTATCTGAAATACAAATATAATGAACTACTTTTTGTAAAAAGCTTGGGACCTTCTGGGATCATCTCACAGAGTCCCAAATATCAGAATCTCACCACCCTCCCTTTCTCCTTGCAATGGGAGCTGTTCTAGTTCTGCAACACCCATACTCCACCTCCTTTACCACTCTGTTCGTTCAGGGCCCAAGTTTCTCCTTCATACAACTATAACCACCTTTTTTTGGCTTCATCCTGAAATCTAGCCTCCTTGAATTCTCTTACTCAAATTGATTACATTGTTGTTCTGGAAAATCTACTATCTATCAAAACCCCCCAGCCCCCCCATAAACAGCTCAGTCAGGTTCAAAGGCTCCAAATTCTGGCCTCTACCTAATGTTTCCCATACTCAGGCTCCTTAATGGAAACTTGTGCACAGATTATGGTCTAACTACTCTAATTTTCCCTACTTTCCAATCCACAATGAATAGCCCTTGTTTGAGCTATTCTCACACCCTGGGAGGCTCTTACTCCCACTACTAAGTAATCTGTCAAAGTCGAGCTTAAACCTAACAACAAAGTTTTTAGATCTCTTTATTCAAAATTAGCTATTTTATACCACTGTCATTTTATCACACAATACTAATATAACAGAATAATAATATAAACTAATAACATAATCAGAAATATATTATTTGGTCTCTGTCCGTGCTTCCTGACACAGAGCTCCTCAGACCTCTGCAATTTCCAGAGTGACAGGCCTGTCTGACACAGCTCCTACATCCTTTGGGATCTCCTGGGTGACAGCAGCATCTTTTAAGTGAGATGACACTGAATAGCCACAGGATGGGGGCTGGTTGCCATGTGAGCCAACTACATTACTAGAAAGTTGGAACTTTCAGCACAGCCTCCCAGGAGTAGAGAAAGCACTGAAGGTGGAACTGATCACCAATGGCCATAATGACAACCTAATGAAACCTCCATGGAAACCCCAGAGGCCTGGGATCCAGGTGAGCTTCCAGGTAAGCTGAGCATAGGTGAATCCCTTGAGGGTGGTCCTCTAGCATGGGCATGGAAGCTCCATGCTTCTTCCCCTACACCTCACTCTGCGTCTCTTCTGTCTGGTGTTCACCGGTATCCTTCCTTATATCCTTTATTAAAAAACCACATAAATAGCTGAGTCTGCTGGCACATACCTGTAATTCTAGCACTTGGGAGGCTAAAGCAGGAGTATCACCAGGAGGTAGAGGCCAGCCTGGGCAACATAGTGGGATTCTGTCTCAAAAAAATTACTCCCCCCAAAAAAAGGAAAAATGGCAAATGAAACTAAAGTGTTTCCTCAACTTCTGTGAGCTGCCCTAGCAAATTAATCAAATCCAAGAAGAGATTTATGGGAACCCCATTATAACATGTCTATAAGAATTACAGGTTACAACCTGGGATTTATAACTGATATCTAGAAGGGGAGATGGGCAGGGAGGAGGTCTTGGGCACCTGAGCCCTCAACTTGTAGGATCTGACACCATTGGCAGAGGACTGTAAGAACTGAGTTGAATCAGAGGTCTCCAGCTGTTGTCTACTGGAGAAGTGCTTGGCGTGTGGGGAGAAACCCCACAAAAGTGCTATACTGCGTATACACATTGAGCTTTCTCCTGTATCTTCAATGGACTAGACATTTATTGATGGTTATTAAAATTACAAAATTCTAGAACAGACACGATCTCAAAGTAAAACAAAGCTCTATGTGGGAATAAAGTCCTATAACTTCAGGAAGTTTAAACATAAGAGACAAAAAAGAGGTAATATAGGGAGGTTAGCTCTCTTTAATGTTAATAAGCTAAACATAATCACTGAGGACAGTGATGACCATAGCTTGGAGCTACAAAAGCAACGGGAGACAGAGTCTCTCATACACATGGACACAGTCATTGCCTACCAAACATTCATTCTGTCTCCCGATAAACTTACTTTGGGCAACAATTCCTTTCCTCAGTTCACCTGCCTGGAATGGGCTTCATCTCCAACTGCCAGTCGGTCAGAAAAATCTATACATTTGGCAACAGCCACAATTCAGGTATGGCCACCTTAATTAATCAATTAAGCCACACCCTGGGATTTTCCTCTCTCCAGGCTTATAGTATACAGAGTGGGGACTGAGACTTAAAACATATATAATGAAGAGAGAATAAAGCCAAAAGAAAGTGGAGACACCAACCCTTGACGTTATCATTTGAGCACCTGGATCCAGCCTGATTTCCCTTCAGTTATATGAGCTAATAAATTTTGCCCTACTCTTGCTCATTAAGAGTTTGCTTTTCTTTTTTGTTTTTTGAGACAGTGTCTCACTTTGTAGTTCAGGCTGGCCTTGAGCTCACTATGTAGCCCAGGCGGCAATCCTCCTGCCTCTGGTTCCCAAGTGCTGGGTTACAGGCATGTGCCACCACGCCCGGCCCAGAGTTGTTTTTCCTCCTTGTAACTGAAAGGCTATTAATAAGTAAAAGTCCCTTCTCACTGTAAGAATGAAGATATTAGCCAGCCTCTTGTGGAGGGGGAAAAAATGGGTTTGGGAGTTAAATTATATCTGGGTTAATATTCTAGTTTTGATACAAACTGGCCAACACTAGTCAAAGCAATTCAATCTTCTTAACTTTCGTTTTCTGCATTATTAAAAACAAAAACATAAAATAATAACCACAATCACGAGTTATAGTAGAGAACTAAATGAGAGAGTAATGTAATGTATCTAGGCAATATGTTTCACTGTAACACCCACTAATTATTCAAATGGTGTTAGGTTCTTTGAAGTCACTGGAGAAGCCGGGAGTAATGGTATTGGTTCCAATAGTGATCCCAGTTACTTGGGTGGCTGAGGCAGAAGGGTTTCAAGTTCAGGCCTAGCCTGGCCAATAAGTGAGACCCAGCCTCAATTTAATTTAAAAGAAATTTTGTTAAAGTCACTGGCATCTGGAAACCAGGCACACACCTGTAACTCTAGCTATCAGGGATGTTCTCAGGAGGATTTCTTGAGCCCCAGGAGTTTGAAGCCAAGCCTGCACAACATAGCAAGACCCATCATTTTAAAAAAGTCACTAAAAGTCATTTTTATTTCATCGTTTCAATATAATACTATTATAAGGAATAGTTACTTCTGTGATCTACTTTTAGATTAGTAACAAAAACAAACAAACAAACACACACACACACACAAGGAGGGGCTGGTAGGGCACATGTTTAATGTACACAAAGAAGTTCTAGGTTCGGTCCCCAGCACTGAAAAGAAAACAACAAACTCTGTGTGTGTGTGTGTGTGTGTGTGTGTGTGTGTGTGTGTGTGTGTGTGTGTGAGAGAGAGAGAGAGAGAGAGAGAGAGAGAGAGAGAGAGAGTTGAAAGTATTACCTCTTAGTGAAAAGAAGTCCAAGAACACAATCCTGTCTATATAACTCAAGTATTATGTTATCACTTCCTGTTTGTTCTTTTTAAATGACTCCCCAACAGAGATATTTACCTTCAAAGTATACACGCCCATTCTACCTGGAACTTTATAGAAGATGCCTTCTTCACCTCGGGAGTTTGTATGCAGCATTGCGTTCAGACATGCAAGAGGGGAAGTCCCACTGCAAAACAAAAAGATGATGATAATGGTGAACATGGTGATTAGTTCTGTCTCTGAATAATCTAGTAACACTGACTTAATTTTTTAAATTGGTAAATATTCCTTTAATTTAAACATGAAGTTTGTTAGTCTAAAGAGGTTCTCATGATTGAAATGGATGTAAAAATCAGTCTCATGTATATGAAGAAAAAAATTCCTTAATTCTGATCCAGTATCTAAAAAGTCAAGAAAAATACAGAGGTACACATACATTTTGTACACGTTCTACTTTACTTAGCACAAGTTTTACAAATGTTAAAAGTGTGTGCGTGGGGTCATTCAGAGATTCAAATAAACAGTATTTATCCTCTTGCTATTGCTGCACCAAACTGAATCTGACCCACGAAACTAACACACTGCCATCATTTCTTGTACTTAATACTATCCTGAGATCACTTAAAAAGATATTAAGTAGGATTCTAAATACTTATTTTGCATAGAACAACATAGACAAATGTGTATGACAAGATGAAGACACCACTGGGCATACTGAGAGAAATCAAATGGATTCTGCATCTTACTTAACAGTCTTGTACCAATGTCAATTTTCAGGTTTCCAACTATCGTACTATAAGTATCTAAGATATTACCACTGGAGGAAGCTGAATGAAGTGAACATGGGTGTCTAGCAACTGTTTTTGGAGTTTCCTGTGAAATAACTGGAAACACTGATCCAATAATCCTACTTAAAATCTATCTACAAAAACAAAAGGCCACAATGACTTATGTGCAAGGATTTACTTCCTCCATTATTAGAAGAATCAAAACCCTGAAAATGACCTCGAAGTCCACTCATAAAGGAACAGGTGACCACATGCTAAAATAACCAACAGGACACGAATCATAACAGCTATATTAACAGCTACAAAGTGCTAAGTTCCAGGAAATTTTACTTAGCCCTCACAACAATTCTACAAGGCAGGCAAAATTATTATACTATTTTTACAAATGAAAAAAACTAATCTACAGAGGTATTAAAGAAGGTGTTCAAAATCTCAGTTAGCCAACATTCCAGTGAGTATAAAAAAGGCAAAAGCAAAACAGAAAAGAAATGGCCTAAAAAGAGAACATGTATCTAAGAAAAAAGTTCAGTAACTTCCCCAGTAGGTTTACCCAGATTGATGACATTCAATTTAAATATTAAGTAGGGTGATAAACTAAGGTCAGTGGCGAGTCTATGAGAGAAGACCAAGGAGCAAACAGCCACATGACACTGTGATGCCTGCTGCTGTTACAGACACAGGTCCATAATCCCTAACCCAAAACACAAGTATTTCAGACATCAATATAAAAAATTTTTTTTTAATTTTAGAAAGGTAGCATAATATATGTAAATTATATAACACTGCCAAGGAAATTGGGGAAAGTACTGTGTATAACCAAACACAGTGATATACGATTATTCAAACAAAGATTATGTACAGTGTAATGTCACTTCGAAAGAAAGGTTGTCATCAAAATGGCTTTTGGTACTAAGTAAGTGAAGAATTTTCATTTCTCAAGGATCTGGGATACTGGAATTACTGGGTAAGAGACTGCCAGGCTATACATAAAGTGGTTTAAGTCAGAGACCAAAAAAAAAAAAAAAGGTTAATACTAGAACAAAAATAAAACGTTAATAATAAAAATGGTCCTTAAAGTGAAATCTACAAAATGAAAGTAAATGGCGTACACATCTGTTAAAAAGATGTGGTAGAAGGGTGAATCTATTAGATTTTATCATATTTTCCTTACAAATCTGGACAAAATTCTCCTGGAGGAAACAAATCTTTGACAATTTCACAAGATACACCATTTAAAACAAAATGTAGATCTAATCTCAGGATAAACTAGAAAAAAAAACCAGAGCCTCCTAGCAGTTTACTCATTATGAATAATGATGCAACAACAAAGGAGTAAAAGAGGTTACAATGCCCACAATGGCAACAATATACAGTAAGTCTCTGACTTATGAAGGAGTTCCATTCAGGGGAGAAAGTCGGATTCATTCATAATCCAAGAAATTGGCCTCCTTGCCGTTTTGTAACTTAAAATTCTTCTGACTTCCTTAACTAATGATTCTGCTGGCAAAGATAACCCTTATCTTCCATTCTAGCAACTGTCAAATCACTATCGAAGTCTCAACTTTAATGTCTCTTGCTTACAAAAGGTATCTTCTTCAGTACTTCTCTGAAACACATACTATTTATAACCACACACATCATTAAGAAAAAAATTTTTAGTTTATCATCTGACTCTGTAGTAGGCCAGCCAGATTCGATGGTATGGGATATTCTTTAAGGCCTCTCAGAAGCAAATTCTTTCTTCCGTATTTGAACCTGAAATCACCTGGCTCCAAGGGCAGCTAGCAAGCATCGTGTAATGACAACAGACAGGCCTCTTAAGAGAGGGACAAACATGAAGGTGGCAGAGCTGAAACGCTACAGCACCTGGGTCAAGCTTGCCTGGTTTTTTCACTTATATTAAATGACAAATTTTTTTCAATGGCTAATCAATTTATATTGTGTTTTTTCTTATCTCTGAAAATAGGTGACAGGAAATACCTTCGGTAAAGGCATTCAGATTTACAGAGAGGAGAAGGAAATATTAGACAGCTATAAGAGAATATAGAAAAGTAAACTAACAGCTATTTTCTATTAACAAAAACCATTATCTTTATGATCAATAATGTCTACTAAATGATAATGTGAGAAGGAACAAGGGGCTATCTGAACTTGTTTGTATCGACTCAGTAATCAGAAACATGTTTCTTACTTTTTTCTTAATCATGAGCTTCAAGGATTAAGAACTCAAACTAAGATATCAAACTAAAATCTGGGCATGAAATTCAAAGGGGCGGCTTAAATTACTATTTTTTATCATTTACTTCATCATGTGACAACCTTAGTGTAAGTGAAATACATTTCCCCATCACAATGATGTTGGACTTTGGCTATAAGACTCGATCCGGTCAATGAAATGATTAGAGAAGCAGAGGCTAAAATGTGTTGCATTTGGTCTGTTTCTATGATTGCTATGAGAATATGACCACTAATTCCCCTGATTCCAGGAGAAAAAGAAAACAACCCACAGACTACAGCAAAATCTAGTCAACGGTAACATAGCCTAGGGTGAACTAAATACATGAAGGAAAAAAAGCATTCATTGTTATAAACCACTGAAATTTTTGACATCGTTCAACAAAAACTGCCTAAAAAGCAAGCCGTGTGAGTGTGTGTGTGTGTGTGTATGTATACACACTCATACACACATATATATATATATTTTAAAGGGGGTGATGGGGATTGAACTCAGGGCCTTGCACTTGGTAGGCAAGCACTCTACTACCACTGAGCTAAATTCCCAATTCCTTATTTATATATATTTTGCAGGAAATGTCTGTTTCTTAGCGATACTCAATATCAAAAGACAATAAATTAAGTTCTTAAGAAAAATGTGGCAGGGCATAGTGGCACACACTTATAATCCCAGCAATTGGGAACCTGAGGCAAGAGGACAGCTGCAAGTTGGAGGCCACCTGGGCTACACACTGAGTTCAAGGCCGGCTTGAACTACATAGAGCAAGATCCTATCTCAAACAAAAATTTGCACAACAACAATAATTTACATCCACTGTACATGATATACAAAGAAGCAACAGAAAGTCTTCATCAGCACATGATAATTCAGAAAAAAAAGGATCTGTAAATATAAAAATTCTATTAGATGAAATCCAGACAACAATTAAATACACCAAAAATAAATAATTCAAGAATGAAGGAAAAAAAATTTCTTTAAAAAAATGATGTACAACCAGGGATGGTGGCACACCCTGTCAATCGCAGCACTCAGGAGGCTGAGGTAGGAGGACTGCAAGTTTGAGTTTGAGTCCAGCTTAGACTACACAGCAAGACCCTGACTCAAAAAAAAGGACACAGAATCACATAATGTAACAGAAATCTAAGTACTTTTCAACTTCTTTTTTTTTGTGTGTGGTGCTGAGGATCGAACTCAGGGCCTTGTGCTTGCGAGGCAAGCACTCTAATCACTGAGCTAAATCCCCAGCCCCTTCAACTTCATTTTAAAAATAACAACATACCTTCAGAATTTTTTATTTTCATTTTCCCCAACTTCACTAATCATTTAGCAATTAATATTCTCAGTGAAGAAATTGAAGTCTATTTTCTTAGTTTCTTTAACTAAAGACAGTACTTAATGGTTACTCGTAGAGTTTCAGAGTATCTTTGGTGAACACGTTTCATGACTGATACTTAATTTTTTTGTTATTAGACATCATCTATACAAAAATACCAAAGTAAACATTCCAAAAATAAGAATAAATTATTAAAACATGAAAACTTCTGAGAGAGTATGGGTCTTTTTCAAAATGTCTCCCTTGGTCACTGGAAATGCTGTTAAAAAACAAAACAAAACTAGGGGAATGGAAAAAAAAGAAGCAACAAGACACATCATGTACAGGTACAAATCCCCTATGATGAATGTTATCATTGTGTACATCTAAAATGTACCATTAAAATAAATTTTTAAAAAATACATAGAAAAACAAAACTAAACTAAAACTAAAGACAGGTAAGAAAAGAAACTGCATACAGAATGAAGTGAAAGTCTTCTAATCAAAGAGAAAATATACAATAAATAGCAAGGTATTTGTTGACCAAATACAAGATGACACAACCTCAAAGTCTTACATACCCAGAAATAAAAAGAAAGGGGTACCTCCATGGGGCATTCAGAAATCAAAAGCAAGCCAAAGAAGAAAAGCTAAGACGGTCTAGTGGTTTCAGAATGAGTACATCTGGCTTGTATCGCTACAATTTTTAATCATTTGAATTATATGGTAATGATCTTTATAGGGGAATTAGCTTTTCACTTACAGAATATTGATATAAAAGCATTTTCGGCATTTTGATGATAGCTTGAAAATTTGTTACATCAAAGTACAAGGTGAGATTTGTGTGTGTGTGTGTGTGTGTGTGTGTGTGTGTGTGTGTGTGCGCGCTGGGGATCGAACTGAGGGCCTCGCGCTTGCAAGGCAAGCATTCTACCACTGAGCTAAATCCCCGCCCAAAGTGTGATTAAAATACATGGTAAATGTTTAAATTTTTAAAAAAGGTGTTACAGTAGACACATAGCCATAAATTCCTCTTGCTTTGAACATACTTATCCTACCATCCTGTCACTTTGTGTAGCAATTCTAGAAGTCCTCTTTCACAAGCATCTTTATCAGATGTGATAAAAAATACAGTAAACGCTGTTGCCAAGTACCATCCAATAGAAAGGAAGGCTTGTAAAAGCATTACGATGTGTCCCCATCCACCTTATTCATCAAATCCTGCATAGGTGTCTTTTTGGCTTTTCTCCAAAGACAAAAATACCCACGAAAGGTAAATATTCTGAATCGATTCAGAACATCGAAGCAGACATGTCAGAACAATTAAAGATACTCAACAAAGAGAATTTCCAGAACTGCATCAGAAGGTGGCAAGAATAATGGGATAAGTATGTTGGAAGGAGGGTGGGGAATGTGAGGGGTTAGTTTTGATTTTAATAGCATGCCTGTGACAAAGGGAGTGATTCTGAAAATGATCCTTACTCTTTCCAAAGTTTTCTTGTTTTGATAAACCAAGGGACTTACTTCTAACCAACAAAATGCAGTAAAGGTGATGTGATATCACTTGAATGACTAATTTACACAAGGAATTAAGGAGTATTAATGGCACTGTGTCTTTTACTGTGATAAATATTTTTAACTTTAAATATTCGCTACATTTTTAAATCACGCCTTGTAGGTTTCAAATAGAATTACAATGGCTTTACAAATCCATGACAGAATGGGTTACACGTTAAAATGTATCTTTAGGGGTTGGGGATTTAGCTCAAGTGGTAGAGTGCTTGCCTGGCAAGCACAAGGCCCTGAGTTCGAAGCCCAGCAGCCTCCTCTACAAAGTGTCTTTAATCTACAATAAATTTGTGAAATAATTCATTGTTTAGATACTGTTTGGATGCCCATGCTAAGGCATTCTCTAAACACTGTTTTTGGATGCATTAAACTACTACTTATCCTAAAGCAATGTATGATTATAGTATAAATAATAACAGAATAAGAAGAAAACACATGAGTTCATACCAATATAAATAAAGGAACAAACCAATGATTGGGGGATAATTCTTTGTAAAATTCCAACAAAGAAATAAAAAAGGAATGATGTTCAATATATGTGGGAGCCACTATAGTAGGTCTGAGACAAGAACAGTATGTAGTGGTTCAGGGACTCTAAAATGACCCCCAGTTACCAGTATGTCCTAGTTTACAACCCTTGTGGAATTCCCTTCTCTTCTGAGTATGGATGGGACCTATGACTTGCTTCTAATCAACAAAGGGTAGTAAAGGTGATATTAGTTTAGTGACTATTTTACAGAAGGCTGCATTGTCCTTGCTAGGTGATTCTCCCTTTCTGATGAAGCATGTGGCCATATCTGGGAGGCAAAGAATTCAGAACAGCCTCTAGCCAACAACCATCTAGGAACTAAGGCCCTGAATCTGATAACTCAGAAATATCTGAATCCTGCCAATAACCATGAGAGCTTGCAAGTGGGTCATTTATCAATCAAGTTGTCATATGAGAACTTAGCCGTTGTCAGTACTTTGATTGCAGCAATGCAAAGGACCTAATAAAGTTATGCTCAGACTCCTAACATGGAAATAGAGGTAATAAATGTGTGTTGTTTTAAATTGCCACATTTTGTGCCAATGGTTTTTTTTTTTTCTGGGGGGTGCTGGATTTCGAACTCAGGGCCCTGTGCTTGCTAGACAAGCACCCTACCACTTGAGCTAAATCCCCAACCCCTTTTGTGCCAATATTAAGTAGCAATATATTATAGTAAAAGCAATATTAACTAGAAGCTAACACCTATAATACATAACTAAGAGAAACATACAATAAGACGCCAAAACTATAATAAATGAGATGTTAATACCTGTTAATAGTTAATACAAAACTAATAAGCAATACAGAAATAATAATGAGATACTAATACTAGTGTGCAAAGGTATAACAAGATACTCTCCTCCTCCAAAATACTTACTAATTTCAAAGGGAAAACACTGTAGCTAACATGGAGAAATTTGTTAGATACCGGATAAACCAAGTGATCTAAGTTATCATCACCAAATTGGAGTAGCATGAAACCATATATCTCCTGATAGGATGCAGTAAAAATAACACATCAATTCTGTCATATCTTCCCGTCAACCTCAAAAAGCACAATCTGAAGCTAATTATGATGAAACATCAGTGTAACCAAACTGCAGCTGGCCTGCACACTTTAAAAATGTCAGATCATGAAAAACAGAGACTGAAAACAGTTCCACAATAAAATTAAAAGAAAAAAAAATAAAGATACTGTATGTGAAAACTGAATGCAAATATGTGATCTTGAAGACACTAGCAGAAGAATAATCAAAATGGACCGTCTGTTGACTAGGTAATACTGTGTCAATGTTCATTTCTTACTTTGATGGCTGTACTGTGGTTATGTAGAAGCGTGCCCTCGCCTTTAGAAAACATGCTCTGAAGTGTTAAAAGGTGAATGGAGCACCATGTCCAAAATTTATTCTCAAGCATTTCAGAAACACAGACCAAGGAAAGGAGGAAGGAGGGAGGTGGGAAGGAGGGCACAGGCAAAAAATGTCAACATTTAGAAAATCAAAGGAAAGATTCCATAAAACTTCTTTGTACTACTTTTGCAATTTTTCTAAAAAACCTACAACAAATAACTAAAATCAGAACTAAAAGTTAAAGACAAGCATTATGTACCTGAGAAAAGTATAAACAATACAGACAATATGGACCACTGAAAAGGAATAAAGTACTGATGAATTTTATCACAGGTTAACCACCAAAAACTACATGATCTATGATTCCACTTATATAAATGTCCATGTATGGTAAATCTGCAGAAATGGAAGGTAAATTAGGGGCTAGTGATTAACAAGTATTAATTACACACGCACATGAGGGATCTTATTGCAGCGATGGAACTATTCTAAAACAATTATGGTAAGTAGGTCCAAACCAGTATACTTACTAAAAAAAAAAATCACTGAATTGTATATTTAAAATGGGTGAAGTTTATGGCACATAAACTATATCTTAGTAAAGTTCTTTTTAAAAATATGGAAAAAGTCTGACTTGGGTTTCTCATTTAAATATTTACAAAGGACCTATTATGTGGCAACATAAAGTAGAGGAGATTGGAAGCTTCCATAAGTTCACATTCTTGTATTTCAATTTTTTTGGCTGACTGGGGCTGGATTTGTTGGTACATATATTCTCCCTGTCTGTCTCTCTCTCTCTCTTTCCCCTACCCCTTCCTTCTTCCCTCCTGCTGTCCTCCGTATTATTATCATTTTTGGGGGTGCTGGGGACCGAACTCAGGGACTTGGCTTGCTAGGCAAGTGCTCTACCAATGAGCTACACCCCCAACCCTACCCCCAGTATTATTTATGATTAAATCCGCTTCCCCCACAAAGACACAGGAAACAGTACACATTAAAAACGTGAAGCATACTAAAACTTTCATCATACTTGCAATTTTGCTATCAATTCAAGAATTGAACAAACCAGAAATTCAGGTTTAGGACTAGTTTCCTAATCTGCCAGTCACTAACCCTCTGGTTACACACAAGAATTTATTCAACTGCAAATGTAGTAATACTTGCAACAAAATTATCATTCTTGATGTTTTCTACTTTTTTTAAACAATGAGATCTTTCTAAATTAACTGATAACATTTCTCATAATCAATCATACCAAATTTTTCCATTGAAAGTCTTCACATTTTCATTAGTTTTCTTTTTAGTTTCTTTCTGGGGCTTAAAGATACAAATTAAAAATGAAATGAATTTGGACTAGAGTTCACAAGGGTATACATGGACCTTCTCTTCAGTTTGTTTTGTCTAGTCTACAAGTCTCTTCATCCTGAAGGCCCTGCCAAAACTTCCATTCACTTGTTTTTGCAATCCTGAATCATCACACTGTAGGCACAAGTCAGTAAAGATCCTACTCTTATCCTTCACTTCTTTAAACGTCTATCAGATTTTAAATTCAGAAGCAAAATGAATATTACCACATTCTATAAAAAGTTACATACCTCTGCTCATTCTTTCTGTCTTAGGAAAATGTTCTTATGTTCCCTACGAATATAACATAATGGCTGTTTCTCTTCAATTCGATAAAAATGTCCCTATCAAAAACAAAATTCCTGAACTTTTTATTGTTCAGGAATATTGTTATGTATACTGTGAAATATACATGGCACAATTTACCACTTTAAACATTTCAAAGTATATGGTTCCAGGAGTTTAAAACTTCATACTCACTAAACACTCCTCTTTCCCTCTAATCCCTGGCAATCACCATTCTACTTTCTCCCTTGGGTACTTCATATAATTGGAACCATACAATATTTATCCATTTTTGTCTGGCTTAATTCTCTTCGCATCATGTCTTCAAGGTTCACCCACATTATAACATACGTCAGAATTTTCTTCCTATTTAAGCAAAGGCCTTAAAAATTAAATTGTTACTGGAACCACAACCCACCAAAGGAGTCCAGGACTTGCATGATAAACCTAAGAATGGTGAAAGCCTGCTTAAATATGGCCAGCATCCCAGGGCAAATCCTCCTTCCACTGTGCTAAGAGAAGTAGAAATAAAAATAACGAAGACCCAGGAAATCTCTAAAGCTCCAAGCAAGAGCACAGGCAAGTTAGTTCCTTGACCAACAGTAAACTTTTCCCCATTGGATAATTACTGTTCATATATACGGACCACACATCATACATGTGATTAAAAAGGAGTGTATTTGTGGGACCGTAATGCACAGGAGGTGCCCCCAAGATGACTCAATACCCTGTCAATCATAACCAGAGAGATTTAATGGGAGGATCCCAAAGCAAATGCACATCTTTAAAACCCCCAAATCTGATTTATCTTCGTTCTTCCTATTCCCCTGCCATTCCCACACTGCTTTTCCCCTTGGCACCACCATTTTGTTTCTGCTGGCACGAACCCAAGCACACCTTCCTATTATCTTCAATACAAAAGTGTAGCTGATTTTTCCTTTAGCACTGGGATGACACTTGCTATTCTTTGCTCACTTTATACAAGGGTCTGGAATCTATCTTTTGGATGTATCACATGTGGTACCAACACCAAGAATCAGAAGAAGCACAATCTAAATGAGAAAATCAACTAATGTCAACACCAATGGATGATGAAATTTTAAGACAAAGACTTCAAAACAGCTGTCATAAAAATGCTTCAAAATGTAAAATTCTAAAAAAAAAGCAAAATTCTCTTGAAACTAATGAAAACACAGAAAACATCAGAAGAAAAACCTTAGTTTTAAAAAGGGTCAGATACAGGTGGGTATGGTAGCAGATGTGGTAGCACACACCTATAATCCTAGCACTCAGGAGACTGAGGCAGGAGGATCTCTGTGAGTTTGCAGCCTGGGATACATAGTGTGTTCAAGACCAGCCTGGACTTCAGAGCAAGACCGTCTCAAAACACAAACAAATAAACAAGATAAAAACTATAAAACTCACTGAATGGACTCAATGGCAGAGTGATGACAGGATAAACCAGTGACTTTAAGGAGAGATCAACAAAATTTATCTAATTCTATTACCAGAAAGAAAATAATAATTAAAAACAGTTCATCTCTGGGAGTTGTGGGAAAAAAAGACCAATTTAACATTCATATCATCAGAGTTACAGAAGGAAAGAAAGGAGAGATTAGAGTTATTTGGTTAAAGAAATAAACCTAAGATTTAAGAAACTGAGTGAACCTAAACAGGACAAACCTTAAATCACCAAGACAACACATCACAACTGAACTTTGGGAAACTTAAAAAAAAAAAAAAAAAAAAAAAAAAAAAAAAAAAAAAAAAAAAAAAAAAAAAAAAAAAAAAAAAAAAAAAAAAAAAAAAAAAAAAAAAAAGAAAAAAAAGCAGCCAGAGAGAACCAATACAGGGCAATACCCATTCAAACAACAGTAGATTCTGCATCTAAAGCCATGGAGGTCTGAAAGAAGCAGTACACCATTTCGGAAGTGCTGAACAAAAAGAACTTTCAGTTGTGAATTCTGTATCTGATGAGCTGTATCTTTCAGAAACAAAGGAAAAATAAAGACAGGCTCAGACAAAGTAAAACTAAAAGAATTTGTTCTTACCTGACCTATTCTTAAAGAACAACTCTTCAATAGAAAGGAAATGAAGAAAGAAGAAAAAACAGAAAGAGCAAGAATAGGTAGATACAATTGACTATTCTTCTGAGTTTTACAAATCATATTTGATGACTGGAACAAAAAGTATAACACCATCTGATACTCAAGAATCTAAATAGAATTGAGGTTTCCACCTTTATCTTGAAGCAGTGAAATAGTGACATCAGTATACTGTGATAAATCACACATGTGTATTATACCCAGTGTAAACACTGAGAAAACTATGCAAATAAATACAAAAAACATAAAGATAGAATTCTTTTAAAATCTATGGAGAAAGCAAGAAAAGAGAAGCAAGAGAAAATACACAGAAAGCAGATAAATAAAATGGCAGGCTTAAATTTTTATCAATAATTACCTTAAACACAGATGGTCTAGACATTTAAATTTAAAAGCTAGAACCGGCAGAATTAGAAGGGAATAAGAAATTCATTTCAAACGCATGTATTGCTGGTGGAAATGTAAGATGATACAGCCACTCTGAAAAATACTTCAGAAGCTTCTTTCTTTTTTCTTTCTTTTTTTGCGGGGGTGGGAGTGTGGTTTCTGGGGACCGAACTCAGGGCCTTGCACTTGCTCGCAAGCAATCTACCACTGAGCTAAATCTCCAACCCCAGAAGTTTCTTTAAAACTAAACATGCACTTACCATACAACCAGCAATTAACACTTCTGCATATTTATCCCAGAGAATGGAAACTTTATGCCTGCACAAAAACATGTGCAGAAATGTTCATAGATGCTTTAACTGTGACAGCCAACAAATGGAAACAATACAGATGTCCTTCAATGGATGAATGGTTAAAAAAAACTGCAATCCATCAAAGTCCCAGGATAACAGTAACAAAAAGGAATGAAATACTGACACATACAACAACTCTGAG
Organism: Hystrix cristata; assembly: GCA_004026905.1. NCBI lineage: Eukaryota > Metazoa > Chordata > Mammalia > Rodentia > Hystricidae > Hystrix > Hystrix cristata. Next base: position 7,689 of record PVJO010005865.1, on the reverse strand, counting down.
GAATCTCTGCAGAATCAGACTGAGGGGTGAGGAGTTAATCCCACATGGTCACACACTGCATTCACATGGTCCATTCATTATAATATAAATTCATTCTTGAAATGACAAAAATTCTAAAAATGTAGGAGAGTTTATTATCACAGAGGGAGGAGAGACAGTATCAGAAAAGTGGGTGTGGCAATAAAGGGGTAACACCAAGAGACACTTGTTTAAACTGTTCTGTATTCTGATTGTGGTGGTAGATATATAAATCTATGTATATGATAAATCCACACACACATCCATGAGCCCCACCCCCACAATCAAGTACCAGTAAAACCTAGCAGAATGTATCAAAAGCAATATTCTGGTTGTAGTACTATACTACTATCTTGCATAATTTTACCACTGGAAGAATCTTAGATTAGTGGTTTTTCTTAAAAAGGCTTCTGAATTGTTTTTCTGTTGTACTCCAATTTTCCACCATGAACAACACAGTGTCCACCTGTTATTTCTGTCCAGCCAGCAGCCATTCCCCCATCTTGTGGAAAGAATATTCCATCTTGCTTTGGGAAAACACTCTACGGTAACAGTTTTGGTAGGTCTGACCATCTATGTCTCACCATCACTGGGCACTGGGCCAACCAAGAGTTGTCCTTGAATTTTAACCATAAGCAAAGTAGTCAAAGACTAAAACCATAAGTTCATTAATTGTCAAGACTGTTGTCAAAGAGTAACTCATCTGAGCTGGAGTGCTTTGAAATTACCCATTAGTTTTAGCCTGTCTCATCTCTAAAGCTGCCTTCCTTCCCTTAATTTCAGAACCTGTTTCTTTCCTTTAAGCCTGTGAGACATCCCCACATTCTCCTAGTGTATCTCATTTTGTTTGCGTCACTGACAGTTGGTTCCTGTTATTTGTACCTAAAGAACTCCTTCAAGTAATAGGAACATACTCACACACGTGTCAAAATAACACAAAACAAAACCAAACCTAAACACCTAGTTTTTAATAGTTTAATTATAATTTGGACTTTGTAAGACCTTAAATAGATTTCCTTGCATGAACTATTATTTGAAAAACAGTTCTTAAAAATGAAATTAATAAAGTACAAATTTAAACTAAGTTAGAATGATTTCTTTTAAGCTCTAACTATAAGCTGATTAGGCATGTCAAGTGAAAATACATGGAGGGGCTGGGTATTTAGCTCGGCAGTTAGAGTGCTTGGCTAGCAAGCATAAGTTCCCAAGTTCGATCCCCAGCACCAAAAAAAAAAAAGAAAGAAAGAAAATACATGGAGATGGTTTATGCTCTCAAGTCTCCTGAGAAAGGAAGTCAGGTAATAGAGGATGATCTAAAATGCTATTCCAACACAGAGAAAAAGCCAATTCAAAAGGATCCAGACTATGAACTTTAACATATTTTGTCCTGGTTTCAAATAAGTGTCATTCCTATAAAGGATTTATTGACATTTTTCCTATACCAGTCAGAGGATAAATATATATTTTCAATCTTAAAGCCAAAAAGCAAATATTCACATATACATTTACAATCGCTTACATATTTTCATTACTAATCTGCAGAATAGTAGGTATTCCAATGCTAGTGAGGCAAGTGATGAGTTTAAAAGATATAATGTAGGTTGGCTTTCTAACATTATGACCGAATAAAGATTACAAACTTCAAGAACCAAAAAAAGCACATTTAAAGAACAAACATTCACACCATAATACCACTATTCCTTAGTTTCTGGGCTATTTAGTTTTATAAAGTTAAAACCATGCATCTAAAAGTTCAATTAAACTTATAATAGAGTGCTTTATAATTATGTACTTCTTTAGAATAAAGTAATACTTCTTACCTTCTGGAGTTGGAATGCACCCCAAGAAAATGAAAGGAAGAAGAAAAAAAAAAGTTTTTAATTTCTTTTTACAAAATAACAAGGCCAAAACATAAACTGTCCCTTGCCCTCCCAGCAATATTTGCAAGTCCTTAAATTAGCACCACCACCACCCACTTTGCTACAAAACACATTAATTTCTTCTTTAAAATTACAAGGCAACCAAAAATATCAGTCTAAAAATGCATAATTAAATTCAGCTTAAGTCCATACCACTCCAGAAAACAGCTATAGGACCTTAACTGTGTGGCAGAGTAAAACTATTAGAGCAATCCAGAATTAAACATGGGTACAAGGAGTATTTCTCACTTTTAATATTCTCCCCACGCATTTCAACTGCAAGGAGCCATCATAAAGCTATCAGCTATGGGCCCTTAAAAGTGTATTAGCTTCCTCTGATCCACAATGGAATTCACTGTGCATGCAAATAACAATGGAAAACATTTCTTTTCTATCAATACCCAAGTTATTTTTGTTTTTTTGTTTGTTCAATTTTTGTTTTCAATATTAATCTTTTTTGACATCCCTACAAGGTCTGAAGGCTTGAAAGCAGACTCCAACTAGTAGATAAGAAAATGCAACCATAGCTAAGTATGGTATCAAAGAACTAATGCTTTTAACTACTCCTTGACTTCTTTCAGAGGTGAAAATTAAGTAAGAAGCAAACTAATTCAGAAGCCAGGCAAATGGTCACACTCATTCATTAGCAAAATAACTTACCTGTACCAATTTTACAATGTGAAAGATTCAAATTCATGCCATATCGAAAGCAATAATTATATAAAATAACCCTTTGGGTCACTTATGAATAGTCTAAAATGCTCAATTTGCCGGGTGTGGTGCCAACCCCTGAAATCCAGCACCCGGGAGGCTGAGGTTAGAGGATCGAAGGCTGGGGCCAACCTGGGCTACACAGTGAGAGTTCAAGGCCAGCCTGAGCTATATAATGAGACCCCATGGGATGGGATGTGTGTGTGTGTGTGTGTGTGTGTGTGTGTGCGCGCGCACGCACTCAATTCATGGATGATAAACTCATGCTCAAAGAATCTTAATTTATTTTTCTACTTCTATTCATAAGTAGAAAAACAAAAACAAGTAAAATAACAGTGTCTTAGGAACTGAATACTACTCTTTCCTAAAAACTTATTAGCACATATAAAATGATTAATACTGTACAACAAAAAGACATGCTGGGCATGACGGCGCACACCTAGAATCCCAGCACTCAGGAGGCTGAGGCAGGACGACTGCTGGGAGTTCAAGGCCTGCATAGTGAGACTCTGTACAGATAGTAAAATGAGCAAAACAGGTTTAAGAAAAGCCCAATGGGGGAAAAATCAAGAAGGCAATGGTGGGTCTACAAGGAAGGTCTGGAAAGAAGGAAGGCCTACTTAGTGTTGTAGAAACTCTCTGTAAACATTAACAGTGGCCAAAACTAAAAACAAACAAAAATTATCGGTGTTTTGCTGTACTTTGGACAAACCTATGGTATGTCCAGCTAACAGACAGAAGTAACAGTAAGCAATAACCGTAGAGGAATGGTTTTATACGCTATTTGGCACGTATGTTATCAGCAGTGGGTATACTGAATGCATATGTTTAGCTGTTCTATTTTTGATATTAAACCAGAATGTCCAAATTGCACAAAGTCTCCAAGTTCCTATCTGTTAAATATACACTGTAATGTTCATGTAAGGAAATGCCTGTGACTTATTTCAAAGTAGCATGTAGTGGGCGGCTACAATTAATGTGGGTGCACAATTAGTTTGGAATGTTCTAAAACTAAAAATTTGTATTTAAAAAAAAGTGTCATTTGTACTTACCTTATAAACCTACATTTTTAACACATGTGCAAGTATGCTTTTACAAAATGAAAAAAATGTTTTCCTAGAGCCTGTGACCTATCAGCAACTATTTATTCATTGATGTCCTAAACAGATTACTAAACACTAATCTCTGAAAACAGATACTTACTCTACCACCATAGATCACTGCTACCTTTTAGAAGCTATCTTGACATTTATAAAACTAATTCCCCACCCTTAAGTATTCCCTATTTTAAGCAAAAAAGGCCACTCACAAAGACCACATAATGCATAATTCCATTTTTATGGAATGTCCAAAGTAGGGACATCCACAGTGACAGCTGATTTGTGGGACTGGTGGCACTGAGGGTGATGGTGGTGCTAATGGGACACAGGTAACAAGTGCAGGGTTTTTTTGGGGGGGAATACACTACGATCTACTGAATTGCATACTGTAAAGTGGTAGCCTTCATGGTTTGTGAATTGTGTTTTATAACTACCAGGTAGGGGATTTAGCTCAGTGGTAAGAGTGCTTGCCTAGCAAATGCAAGGCCCTGAGGTTGATCCCCAGCACCACCACTCCCCTCAAAACCAATTACCTAAAACACTGGAAAATTTAAAAGCTGGCATGTTGGAGAAGGAAGTCAGAACCCAATTCACATGTGGTCTGGCCTTCCTTCTCTTATGGAAAGTAATCAATCACTAGGCCCTAGAAGGCCAGCCAGATAGTAAGAATGTGATTCAGAGAAAAGGCTTGGATCACTTGATGTCAGGAGTCCTCTGGAGGAACCAAGGATCAGAAATTAAAATAGGCCAGTGGGCAATCAATCAAGCATACATGATGGAATCCCAATAAAAACTTTGGACATCGAGGACTGGGTGAGCATCAATGACTGGTAATACTCCACTCACACCATTACACACTGATGCCTACACAGTAATGCTGCCTTAAATCCATGCACAGAGAACAACTAGGAAGTTCTGTTTCATACTTCACCTTGAGCCTACCCTAAGTATCTCCTTCTTGGCTGATTTTAATCTATCCTCCTCCTGTAGCCCTCCCATAAAGGTGAGCATACTGAGTTTCAGTGAGTTATATAAGTCATCCTAAGCAAATTTTCAAACCTTGGGGGGCTCAAAATATGCATGGTAAATGGAGGCAGTTGTGTGGACTGGTTGCTCTATCTTCTCAGTTAATTAAATACTTACAGAATGAGTTTCCCTAGTTTTTCTCTCACCCCCTGAAAGAAAAGAATGTATCCTTACCCAAAGAAAAGGTCTGGACTTCCTTTGGCTTTTGAAAGTTAACCACAAGGCAGGCACTAGTCAGGGATATACATTACGGCAGGGAATAGGTAAAATTCAGAGAAGCCCTCCCTGTCTTTCTGGTCAAAACACAGGAAAAAATAGCTCTGATGCTGAGACAATATTAGGGGTGGTGCTAGAGTGTTCCAAGGAGAAATCTAGGGAAGAAATCCCCTAGTACTCACATCAGGCCTGGGCTCATCCTGAGCTGTGCATACCTGGAACACAGCAAAGGCTTTGAGAACTGAACCAGTCCTCGCGCCCCACAGTAGCCCTGAGCAGCACAACAGCATCGTGCTGAGGACTGGGAGCCGTCAGGGGAGCCAACATCTTGCAGAAGGTGAACAAAAACATGTAATCTTAAGCGAGCTGCACTGACTGCTTATTGAAAGAGGTAAGAAGCAAGAGAGAAGAGAAGAGAGAAGGAAGGGAGGGGAGAGGGATGGGGGGAGACTGGAGGGGAGGCAAGTTGAGGACAGGGCAGGAGAAAAGAAAGCCTAAAAGCAGTTTTGAAACATCTAGAATATTATCTTAAGTTTCTCAATATATAATGATCCAGAAAAATAGGAGAAACTCTCAAAAGAAAAGACAATCAACACTTGCCAATAATGAGATTAGCCACATGCTAGAATTACCAGACTTGAGGGGCTGGAGGTGTAGCTCAATGGTCGAGCAATACCCCAGCACACACAAGGCCCTGAGTTTCATCCCCAAGAGAAAAAGAAAACAAAAACCTTTAAAAAACATTTCCATATTATGTATGAGACCCTCAGTTTGGTCCCTAGCAAAAAAACAAAACAAAAAAGCCCACAAACAATGAAAACTTTAGAATTAAAAGATATGATATGTAAATGATAAAAGAAAATAGTCAAGAGAAATACAAACTACCCAGTCTAAAATACAGAGAGAAAAAAGCCTGGAAAAAATAATCAGATTCAAGGAACTGTGGCAAAATATTAGAAGGTAATCATATATTTGGATTTTTAGGGAAAAAAGGGTAAGGAAAAAATATTTCAAGAAAAAAGGGGGGCTGGAGATTTAGCTCAGTGGTTAGAGCACTTGCCTAGCAAGTGCAAGGCTCTGAGTTCAATTCCCAGCATCCAAAAAAAAAAAAAGCTGAAAACTTGTCAAATTGGTTAAAAGACAAAGTTACAGATTCAAGAAGCTCAGTGATTGCTCAACAGATTAAGCAGAAAGAAATCCACACCTAGACACACTATGCTGGCGCATACCTGCAAGCCCAGCACTCTGGAAGCCTGAGGCAGGAGGACTGCCAGGTTAAGCCCAGCCTGGACATCTTAGTGAGACCCTGTTTCAAAATAAAAAATAAAAAAGGAGTGGAGTTCAGTGCCAACACTCTGGGCTCAATCTCTAGTACTGCCAAAAAAAAAAAAAAAAAAAGGCCTGCTGGGTAGCCTGGGGGTGTAGAAGGGTTTTGGTAAAGCACTTCCCTAGCCTGTGTGAGGCTCTGGATTCAATTCCCAGCACAAGAAAGGAAGAGAGGGATTAGGGGAAAAGGGGAGGCCACCAACCACACTGCTAAACACTAAATACAAAGAAATTATCTTGAAAGCAACTAGAGAAAACAACTGCAATACTTGCAGGAAGAAAATGATTCAAATGAGCATGGATTTCTAATCAGAAACCAGAGGACAGAAGGCAGTATCAACAGAGTTCCATGTACAGCAAAAATATCCTTAAAAATGAAGGAAAAACAAAGAAAATAAGATATTCTCAGATGAAGGAAAACCAAAAAAATGAATCACAAATACACCTCACCTAAAAGAAATATTAAAAAGAAGTTCTTCAGACTGATGGGACATGATAGAATAAAATTCATAACTTAAAAGAAATGGCAAACATCTACCTGGGTAAATAATCGTGGAACTACCTATGACTATGGAAAGCAAAATTAACAGTATCTAATGAGGTGAGAGCAACATGTAAGATGTAACACATATAACAACTATAACATAAAGAATGAATAAAGGGACCTACATAGTTGTGACACTTATTTTCTTCGAAGTGGTAGAACAATTCTAAGACTGAAAAGTTCTGAGCATATATTACAATTTCTTGAAGAACTGCTAAAACAGATATACAGTCAAAAAGCCAATAGTCTAGGGCATAGTAGCGCATGCCTATAATCCCAGCACATGAGGAAGCTAAAACAAAAAGATCATGAGTCTCATCTGGGTAACTAAGCAAGACTGTTTCAAAACTACTGTATGCTAGGCATGGTGGTGCATACCTGTAATCCCAGCACTCAAGAGGCTGAGGCAGGAGGATTGGAGGCAGGAGGACTGCTATGAGTTCAAAGCCAGCCTCAGCTTCACAGTGAATTCAAGGTCAACCTGAACTACATAGCAAGACCCTGTCTCAAAAAACAAAACACTACTGTAAGTAGTATAAAGAAAGTACTACAAAACACCCAGTAATTCAAAAGAAGGCAAAAGAAAGGGGACAGTAAAAGAGGAAAAACAGAAAAATGAAATGGGAGAATAACTCTAATCATGCTAATAATAATCAGATTGGACTTTTATAAAACAAATTGCATGCTATTATCATAAGAACTTGCATTCCCAGGTGTGTTGTCCCAAGTTCAAGGCCAGCCTATGCTACAGAGTTTAAGGCTAGCCCAAGCTAAAACAAACAGAAAGACCTTGTCTCAAACTTCCCTCCTCAAAAAAAAAAAAAAAAAA
>PVJO010005864.1:0-94367 GCA_004026905.1 Hystrix cristata | reverse complement strand
GTGTTACGTCCCAATAAATTCATCATGAGTTAAAAATATGATAAACTGAACAAGCATGTACTGTCCCTAACTCACCAAACCTCACACTTTAAAGTGTCACTTGTTTCCCCTCGTGACCATAGAGCTGACTGGGAACTGTGGCTCTCAGCCACTGCCAAGCCTTGTGACAAAGCATCACAGCACATATTCCTGAGCCAATATCCAAAACTCAAATGGATTCTATGGAATGCGTATCACTTTTGCACCTTCATACAGTGCAAAAATTGTAAGCGGGACCCTTGTAAGTCGTAGAAACTACTGGTCGGGTTTCTGTGGAGAACTGTGACTGATACAGCCAGGTCCCCTACGGCTGTGGAAAGAGAAAGTACAAGCGTGCTAAAGAAAAGGCCTGCTTTCTTCACATCCTCACACTGTGTCCTAAAGATCACTTCAACATAACACAGAAAAAGAGACACCACACTCAAAGCGGCTCATCTTCTGCTTCTGACTCACCCACTACCCTAAGACACTTCAGCAAGGACAGAGCTCAATTAGGCACTAAGAGTGCAATTTGGGGGAAATGGGATCTGGCTTCTCAGACTCTATGGCCAGGCAAGGCCGCCAGAGCCTAAGTCTGGGGTGTTTCCTTTGTTTTTTAATGAGTCACCTGGTGGGGCCTGGACATTCCCATTACATCTTTCCCGCGGCAGAAGAGCTGCTAACTGCAGAGAGTGACATCAGTAATGGTACAGCCCAGGACAACCACAATCAGATGTTGCTCCGGAGGATGTTTGGCACACAGCAGCCACCTTTCATCTGGAGCACTCATAGCACTTTACAGGAGATGGTTAATTAGGCTTCCTGAGGCTCCGGGCTTGAACAGGCATCACAGGCTGCGCTTACGTCCGTGCCTATGTAAGAAGTGGTGCTCACAGACTAATTACTTCGCATTTGTAGTCATCATCTCCTTTCACACGGGATCTCAAAGCAATTTCCCAAGGTAAGAAGGGGAGTTAATTACTTGGTTCCTGGGAGGATGGTAGCCTACCTGGGCCGGGAGGGCCTATCCACAAATTGTTTCTTTCTGAGTGCTCAGCTTGACACACACAGCCTTGAGCACTGAGGACCCAGAAGCAAGATGACTAAGTAAATGGCAAGTAGTCCTAAGGTGGCTCGTCATGGCATCAGAGGATGTTGGAACTGAGCAGGCCTTTAAACAGCACCCGGGTCACTCCGTCTAATACAACAGGGACATGAAACTATGAGCCCTTAAACCGCACCAGGGAACCAAGATGTACCGCAAGTGTAAAGTGCACATCAGACCAGAGTTAGTACAAGAAAAAATGCAAAATACAAATTGAACTTTCCTACTCCAAAAATCTCCAAAATGCTCCAAAATCAAAAGCTTTTTCAGCACTAGCATGACACCATAAGTAGAAAATTCCACAACTGACCTCATGTGACAGGTCTCAGTTAAAACACTAGAACATGCTTATATTATATAAAATTGGCTTTACGCTCTGGGTATGGTACATATGGAACGTGAATGAATCTCATGTTAAGATTTGGACCCCATCCCTACACAGCTCATTACATATAGGCAGATATTCCAAAATCAGAACGAAATCTCAAACACTGGTCTCAAGCATTCCAGATAAGGGATATTCAACCTGTTTTCTTCTCATCATTTTAAGTTGATTGCTTGTTAAAATGATAATATTTTGGATATGTGGTGTTAAGTAGAATGCTATAATTTTACTTTTTTATTTTTATAAAGGTGGCTGCCAGAAAAGGTTAAATTACATGAATTTCTCAGCCTATATTTCTACGCAACAGTATTTATCGAGACTACTTTCCTCATGTCAAGCATCATTAACCTCCATCTAAAGAGAGGAGAATCTGATGTGGTTAGGAGAGTTAAGGCTAGTTGTGAAATTTCCTACCTGCTCAGGGGATGGAGGTCCACTCTGCCTCAACAACCAATGGGCCTGGCTTCTCCCACTCATCTCCACTGAGGAGTTGGCATTGCAGAGTTGCTGACAAGGTCTGGTGCGATCTCCATAACCAGAAATATTATCCTCCAGCCCCCCCAATGAATTGTACACGTTAAGTAAAAGCAGCATGTCTACCACACCTCACAAACCTCTGGCCCACCATGTGCGCTGCCCTACTCCAAAACCTACCTGCAACCAGCTTCCTGCCCAAGGTTTCTCCACTGGGAAGTTCTGGAGACAATCCTACCTTTGCTGATGAACTTTTGCTCAGACAAAGGTGAAGTCCAAGAGCTCACTTGTAGCAGTGAAACCTATTTCTAACTCAAGGATCAATTATACTTTCTCTCAGCAAGCTAAACACCCAAGAGGACCACTGCGGCAGATGAAAGAGCCCTTTCTTCAAAACGCAGCCCACCTGCCTTTTAACAAGGGAATGAGCACTTGAGCAGTTTTCTTCCTCCCCAGCTAGACTCCCTTCCTTCGTATTATCCAAAAGAAGGAAATGTGAGCCACTCCGGTCCAGATATTTGAATCAAGATATGAACATCCTGATATCCCGGATGTTCAAAGCCCCACTATTGCCACCTCAAGTGACCTCATTTTCTAAGTGTGTAATTGTGGCAGTTGAGCTACTGCACTGTCCAGAATTCAGCAGCCTGGGAAACCTAGCAGGAAGTCATGAACCTCTCTTTTCCTCACCAAGGTGAACAAGAAGGAAACTCACCACCCAGCAGTGATCCATTAACTTCCCTGCGTGTCCATGTCCCCTTTGTGCCACTGGCAGCACCACCCTCTGTTCATCGGTGCCTTGGACTTTTGTGCTCTGTGCATCATGATACTTGTGCACTCCACCTTCTTGTCTTCTCAATCAATGCTATGGGCCAGTAAGAGCCACCTCTTCTTTGACATTGCCAGTCAGTATGAATGCAGACTTGGCACCTCGATCTCCTGGGCCCGCACTCCACCATCTACTCTAGGTTCTGCCAAACCTGCTCCCCAGAGGACCTAGACTTCCATGTTTTCCACTCTAACCTGAGATACTGAGCCTGTGCTCCCAAAGACAGCTGTTTTTATAGCAGTATCTCTCTTGGAAATAAATGGACTTCGCCCCCACAGACCGTAGATAGAGGCACAAACAGAGTGTGAATAAAATGTTTGGTTCAGGCCGCCGAGAGTATTTCTGTGTGGTCAGGGGCACACTCCTCATGAGGTGACCGTGAGGCCGGCTAGAAGGCTGAGGAGGCGGATGGCGCCTACATGCTGACCGTGGCAAGGCCCCGCCAGCACTGACGTGGCCACATCACCCCACATCACCCCAGGCCGCGGTGAGCAGCATGCACACCCTCAAAACACAGCTCGCTCCAGTGTTCGTAGTCTTGCCACATCTTTATGCTCCAGCACGATGGAAAACTCGCACATTTTGCACAGACACTGAAGAGATGCATGACAGTGTATAAATAAGGTCAAGCTTGTGGGTTCTGCACGATTTCGTTGTATTTCCAACAGTGATGAGTGCTGCTGTCCACGGGACTCAGAGCTTACACCCCTCTCCCGGTGGCCTGGCATCTGCCGGGGGATCTTCCAGGGCTCGGGCCTGGAGCTGGTGACCTCTGAGAGCCTGAAGGCCGTGTCTTCGCCTGGGGCACAGTCCAAGTGCCTGCTTCCAAGCGCTCCCTTCTCTGGAGAAGGACTTTTCCTTCTTCACCATCAGCCTCTTCCTCTGTGCTCTTCCTCTTCCCCTTCGGTTGAGTCTGAGTACTCACTTGTGTTGCAACATCAGAGCATTCAATGGGATGTCACCGGACTCTCCACTTTGACTTCAGGAAAATCACTAATTGACTTGACCCTCAATTGGCTCATGTGTAAAATGGCAGTAAGGACTATTTTGTAAGATTATTTTATTTTGAATGTTTAATGAGATAATATACTTGAAAGTCCCAGAATAAACATTTATGTGTAATAAACTTTCAATAAATACCTACTGAACTTTAATAAGAAGTATTCTGCCTCTTTCCAACACAGAGTCAGTTTGTTTTATGTGAGAAACACTGTTACTCTTTCTGGAAAAAAAAAAAGTTCGAAGATAAAAAGATGCTATTCTTTTGGGTTAAAAAAAAATCTTTCACTCATGATCAAAAAGGTAGAATGCTTCCTTAGAATCTTTTACACAGCTTCATGGTACTAAAAATGTTTTCCCAAAACCCATCATATTTAGTCCCTCTTCCATGTCATTTTGTTTTCTTGAATTTTGTCTTTGTTTAAATATAATCCACCTGGTGGTGCATCCTTGTAATCCCAAAACTTTTGCCTCAGAGGCTGAGGCAAAAGGATCACAAGTTGAAGCCAGATCTGGACAATTTAGCAATTTAATAAGACCTTGTCTCAAAAAAAATTGTTTTTAAAGTATAAAAAGGGCTGGAGACCTAGCTCAGTGTGAAGGTCCTGAGTTCAATCCCCAGAAGGAGAAAGAGAAGAGAAAGGAAAATGAAAAGGTGGGTAGGAGAGGGTAGAGAGGAAGGGGGAAGGGAAGGGGAGGGAGAGGAAGTGGAAGAAGAGAAGGGAAGCAAAGGAGAAGCAGGAGAGGGGGAGAAAGAAAGAGAGAGAGGTGGTGGGCAGGACTCATTTCCCAAATATTAAAAGGTCTCTTCATTCTTTCAATATCTGTGCCTTTTCTTTTCCTCCCTTTTCCTGTTATGGATTTCTGAAGTACACAGATTATCATGTGTAAGGCAACAAATATCTCTGTAAAGAAAAAGAAAAAATGAAGTCTACAACCTTCTGCTCCTCTAACGCTAGATTTTCAGAGGAGCACTGATGTGGGTGACCCACATACTGGCAGGAGCATTTTTCTATAGGGCTGCAGGAATCAGTCAAAATGATTGGACTGATTTCTTGGAAATGTGTCCAGCTTGTTCTGCATAATGGGAGCTATACATATGCCTTCTCAAGGTGTGAAATTCTCTATATATGGGATATATAGGGAGATATATATAGACAGAGAGATACAGATAGATCTCAATGCTGAGGATCTAGAGTGCTCACGATGAGAGAAGCCATTCGTGTGACTTCCGGCAGCTGTTTGCACCTGGAGACACAGAGCAAACTCACTGGATGGGCAGGAACGATTTTCCTGCTAAGAACAGGCAAGACTACCAGGGGGAAAAGGGACAGGAGAGGAGAAAGGTGCACAGTCTGGCTGTGCTTGCATATTACACAGTGACTGCCCCTTGAGCACGAAGTCCACCGCGGGCCCCCGCTGCAAGGCCGGGGAACCAGAAAGGGAGCAACTGTCCCAAGAACGTCCATGTGGAGGATCAGGCTACTCATTAACCTCCTCTCAGTGTGGGGAGAGAACACAGCGAAAGTCTAACACTACAGAGCTGGGACCTGCTCTTGATCTTGATCTTACTTCTTGAAGGAAATTCTGTTTTCCAAGCTCCAAGGAGCACTGAATAAAAACCTAAGCAATGGAGCTCATGCTTATGAACTAAGGTCAGATGGGTTGTGTGGTGGACTGACTGTGGTCAACCTAAGCAGGATGCCCAGCTGAGTCCCAACTCAGGACTGAGTTGATGAGGTTCTGAGTATAGAGGATCCACCTGAAGATTCTTGCCAACAGTATAATGGAGAACAAGAGCAGAAGACAGCAGCCAGCTGTTTCCCAGGAGAAGGTCTGTTGCTGCTGGTTTCCCTGAAGTGACCTTGGCTGTTCTCCTTGCAGAAGGAGCTCAAGGTCTTGCTGTCATCAAGGATGGCTGCTGTTTGCTTCAGGGGAGCTCTGGTCTTCATCTCTGCTGCAAACATCATATCTTAGTTCCAGTACAGATTTCTTCAGCCTTTAGTCAGACACGATGTACATGGGACATCACTGTGGGCTCCCAGCCCTTGACTGGATCTCTTGGGTCTCCAAGGCACAGGCAGATGTTCTGCACTCTTCCTGCATTTGGCGTGTGTGTGTGTGAATGTTGTAATGTGTAAATGTCCTGTATTAAATCTGCTCTCTTACAAACCACTGACTCTCGAAAAGTAACTAATATAGGTTGTATCATCCAGGGGAAGGATTGTGGTGAGAGAGCTTGAAGAATTTCCCTTCTTTGCCAAAGGAGAAGACAGAGTCCTGCTATCTTTGGAAGAGACAAGGGCAAAGACATCTGGGACATGAACAGAAGAGCCTTGGCACAAAATCAGCAGACAGCCCAGTAACAGAATGTAGAAGGCAAAGACACAGACTTAAAGGTACGCTTGGCAGGCAAATGGTGACCAGTGAAAATAATGACGGAAAAGCCCAGGCACACTGAACTATCTGTCTATAGGCTGTACAGATGGTGGTAGTAGCAATATCTCCAGAAGGAGGCACTGCAGCCAGAAGACCAAAGAACAGCAGAGGACACGGAAGAGACTGTGCAGATAAGTCCCAGTGCTAAGACTTAAGGAAGAAACAGTCTGGGCACAGCACATGCTTCAGAGATTGTGTAGAATTTTCCCAAACTGCTATTAAAGGGAACCCTTCGTTTTCCTCTTTAAAGTAATATAAAAGAATGTTTTGGCTGCTTTCCATGCTCCTCCTAATTTCCCTGTTCAAATTTGAAACTTAGTCATCCTGACAACCAGCTACTCATTCTGTATTTTCTCTGTACTAGTATTCAATGGACCAGTAGTATTAAGAGTTCTACTATTTTTATACATAAAAGACAACTATAGAATGTTCTACTCAACAACAGCAAACTACACAGACTTCGTAAGCACATGTGGAATATTTTTCAGAACAGACCATATAATAAGCTATAAAGCAAGCCACAATAATTTTAAAAGGATTGAAATAATACAAAGTATTTTTTACTGTAATGGGATGAAATTTGAAATCAATAACAGAAAACTTGAGAAATGTACAAATACATGGATATTAAACAACATACTCCTAAATAGCCAAAGGATAAAAGAAAATGTCACAAGAGAAATAAAATAATACTTTGAGACAAATAAAAACAAAAGTTCAATACATCAAAATTTGTGGAATGTGGCTAATGCAGCGCTTAGAAGAAAATTTATGGTTTTAAGAGAATACATATTTTTTAAAAGAAACATTCAATAAACTAGAAATAGAACAAAATTCTTGACTTAATAAGGACATCTATGAGAAATCCATAGCTAACATAATAATTAATAGTGTAAGGGTAGATGCTCCCCTGCTAAGACTAAGAATACACAAGAATGTCTGCTCACTATTTTCATTCCACATTGTTCTAGAGGCTCTAGACAGAGCAATTAAGAAATAAAAAGCAACCAGATTGAAAAGAATTAAGTAAAATTATTCCTGCTCACAGATGGCATGACCTTGTACATTGAAAATCCTAAAGAATCCACTAAAAGCTATTGAAATAAATATGGTCATCAGATTTGCAGAATACAAGAATAAGCATACAAAAATTAATTATATGTCTGTAAACTAACAATGAATGATTTAAAAATGAAAGTCTGTATATTTAAAAAGAATTCCATATACAATTGAACAAGGAAATAAAAAGCTTAAGAATAAATTTAATGAAAAAATTAAAAAGAATTTAATATATATGCTAATCACTTCATTTGTACTACTAGTTTCTCTTAGTTCATTGAAAAGAAAGTTAAAATTTAAAAAATAAATAAAAGTATTTAAAATCATAAAACACTGCTGAAAAAAATTAAAGAATATCTAAAAAAGTGGAAAGAAATCCCACAATTATGGATCAGAAGACCTACTATGTTAGGTGGCAATACTCTCAAAACTGATATGCCAACTCAAAACAATTCTATCAAAATTTTGACTGGTTTCTTTGCAGAAATTGACAAACTCATTCTGAAATTTATATGAAAATGAAGGAAGCTAGAGGAGCCAAAACCATCTTAAAATAAGAAAATGTCGGAGAATTCATCCTTCTTTATTTCCAAATTTACTTTTAAGATAGAGTAATCAAGACAGTGAGTCACTAGCCTAAAGAGGAATTATAGGCCATTAGAATAAATTTGAGAGGCTAGAAAAATAATTTTGCATTTGTGGTTGGTTTATTTTCAAGGATAGTGGGATATCTCAATAGAGAGAAAAACTTTCTAACAAATACATGAGCACAACTGATTATTTAAAGATAAAGAGTGAGGTAGAACTCTTTACCTAAGACCATTCATACAGAAAAATGAATTCAAAATGGGTCATAGACCTAAATGTAAGAACTAAAACCATAAAACTCTTAGAATATAGTATCAGAATAAATTTGGGGGATCTTGCATGAGGCATTTATTTCTTAGAAGTTAGAAACAAGCGATGAAAGAAAAACAGATGTACTTAACTCAAAATTAAAAGCTTTTATGGAGTGAAAGATCTGACCATGAAAGTAAGATGACAACCTACAGAATAGAAGTAAATATTTGTAAGCTACATAAGCTACATATCTGATCAGAGAATTAGATCCAGAGTATGTAATGAACTCTTAATACCCAACAATAAATAACAAACCATTAGAAAATGAGTGAAAGGTCAGAACAGACATACTCCAAAGAATAAAAATGGCCAATAAGCTTATGGAAAATAAATGTTCAAAACAGAACAAAAATTAGCCATTAGATAAATGCAACTTAAAACCATGAGACATATCACTTCTCATTGACCAGGATAACTATTACCAAAAACACAGGCCATGGCCAGTATTGTCAAGGGTCTGGAGAGACTGAAACCTCACAATGATGGGTAAGAAGGAAGAGACGGCAGCCACTTTGGGAAACAGTCTGCCAGTGACCACATGACCCAGAAATTCTACTCCCAAGCATTCACACAAGAAAAATAGAAACTTATGTCTACACACACACACACACACACACACACACACACACACGAGCATTAAAGATTCATTGGAAGCTGAAGCTGTATCTCAGTGGTAGAGCACTTGCCTGGCATGGGTGAGGCCTTGGGTTTGATCTCTAGTACCAAAAAAAAAAACCCTCATAATCAGAAAGGACAAAAATGTTATCAGCTACTGAGTAGATAAGCAAAATGTGGAATGCCCATACCACAGCATTTCATTTTAAAAGAAAAAGAAAAGAACTACAGTCACATACTACAATGTTGATTAATCTGCAAACAATACACTAAGTGAAAGAAGTCTGTCACAAAAGACTGCATATGACACATTTTCGTTCAATAAAATATCCACAATGGACAAATCTATAGAACAGAATGTAGATTTGAGGTTAAACTCTGCCTACGGGAGATGGCAGGAAATGGAATAACGGAATGATAACTATGTTCTAAACTTAAATTATGGTTTTATTACTCTGTCCAGGATGCCATAATAAAATACTACAGACTGGTTGGCATAAACAATGGACATTTGTTCTCATACATTTCTGGAAGCCAGAAGTCTAAGATCAGAGCGTCTACAGGTCCTTGTAACTATCAGAGAGCTGCAATCTCTGTGTGTCCACGTTCACACATGGGTGCACCCAGGCTGTTTGTTGACCAGTTCTAGCATCATTTTTAAGTACCCCAAACACAGGAATAGGCACATCCACATGATTTTACCTTAATTACCTCTGCAAGTTGCTATCTCCAAATACAGTTACATTTGCAGGTATTAGAGATTGGGACTTTAACATATGAATGGGCGAATATAATTCGGCCCACAGTAGTGGTTATGGGTACACTAAAATCCATTAAACTGGATCATTTAAATGAAGTTTATGACATGTGAATTATATTTCAATAAGATAATTGCCTAAGAATGACCAATAAGGGCCAGACATGGTAGCACATGTCTGTAATCCCAGCACTCAGGAGACTGAGGGAGGAAGATCACTAGGAGTTCAAGGCCAGCCTGAACTATATAGTGAGACCCTGTCTCAAAAAATAAAATTAAATTAAATTAAAATTAAAATTAAAATGAGTAATCAAACAGGGATTTAAGATTTTCAAGCAGAGAAGTGAAATGATCCATTCTGGGTTTTATAAAAATTGTTCTGATAGCCATATCTAGGATGAAAGTAGGAAGAGGTAAGAGACACAATGATCAGTAAAGACATTTTTGCAATAATCTACACTGGGGGTCTCAGCTAGACCCAAAGGCACTAAAATGCAAAAGAAGAGATGGATATGAGTGATTCGGCTCAGATGCAGCCTGCTCCCAGAGAACTCTTCTAAAGGTGGAGTCCACCCGAAGGTTGTCTCCACCCGCTGGCTGCACAGACATAAGCGGCGATGTGGCTGATTCTGACAATTTCTGGGCATCTCTAAAGACCTGACCAGCACCAATGCCTGAAACCTCCAAGTTTCTTTGCTCAGAATTGTGTCTAAAGCTTTGGTTCATGTGTTACTTGGAAGGACTAACACACGCAATCCTTGCTGTTTGCTGACATTTTTTAGAGCTAAGATGATACTGAAGGATCTGCTGTTCACTTAGCAGGCCCCAAGGGCCGGTACAGCCTTGCGGGTGAAGGCTAGAAGGAGAAGGAGAGAGGCAGAGCATGAACAACAATGGGCTTGCAACAGGCTGTGTAGACACCAGGAGGAGAAGAATTTGAGAAGCTCATAGAGGCACCAGGGCTGCTTCTCCTTGGCCTGGCCCTGTGTCACACAGTGCATAAGTACAACCACAATTTAACAAGAAAGGGCTTTTTCTGTTTATTTTCTATTACCTCTTGTTTGGAGTTTGGTTTTCTAATATATTTGACTGCTACAGCAGGAGTCAAAGTGAATAAAAATCAACCAAATTGAATAAAGTCATCTATATAAGGTAGCATTCAAAATGTATGTGTACACATAACTCTCTCTCTCCATCTCTCTCTCTTTCCCTCCTTCTTCCCTTCCTCCCTCCTGCGACCCTCACCACTACTGTGGGTTGAATTGTGTTCTTCCCTCCTGGCAGTTGAACCCGGAGCCTTCCTCCTGAGCTGCATTTCCAGCTCTTTTTCTTCTTACAAGTTCTTCCCAAATTGCTACACTGCTAAATTACAAAGGCAGGGCTTGAACTTGCATCCTCCCTCAGCCTTCCAGAGTGCTGGGATTACAGGCATGTGACACCACTTCTGGGTGCATCTTTCTGTCTCTCTCACACACATGCACATCTGCACACAGGCAAGCAAACATGCACAGCTGCTCCAAGGAAGACAGCGAAGCACGTGAGTCTCTGGGCCCTTGATCTTCCTAGTTGTGCCTATTTTCCCTCTGCTGTAGAGACCTCAGCTCCTTCCACTTCTCTCCTCCTTCTCCCTCTCACAATTTACTGTTTTAGAAATTGGATTCTAATCACTCCAGGAGAGAATTCAGCCCAGTGTAGTGCAAGATTCCACCCTTGACGATCTCCACTTGATCTACCTGCTCAGGCCAGGCATGTAAAGGTAGGGACCGCTTTCTGTCACTGACTGTCTGTTCCCTCATCTAAATGAGTACAGCAATATCACCTGCTCTGAGGGGTTGTGTGACATTCTCATGAAATATTGTGGAAAAGAACATGAATGGCTCTAAATAAACGCAAGACACCATCACTTCTGTCTAGGATCCTAACCCTTCAATTCCTTCACAACTTTATGGTGTGGAGGGTTAGTCTTGAGCCAGGAGATGGGGGATAGTTCAGGCACGGACCTAGGATCTTTCAGACTCTTAGACACATACATAGCAAGTGCCTCCATTCTGCCTTCATATAAGTCTGCCTGTGTACACGTGCATGTGCAAGCAGACAAACACACACACATTTTTAATCCCTAAAGCTGCACCAGATTTTCTATTCAAATATTGAGTATGCATTTTCATACCATTCTGGTGGAATTTAGAGTTGGAAACTTCTCGAAAGTCTTCCCCTGAGCTGTCCACTCGAGAGTTGCTAAGCTGGACAGACCTCATGGACGGATGGCGTCTCATCAGTTTTGCACCATCTGGTGGACTGTGCCTGGAGGTACAGGGCCTGTGCTGGAACTGCCAAAGAGCTGCAGAGCCTGCCAGTCGCTGCTCCAGGGGAATCCTGCCCAGGGTGGCTGGCAGGCTGATCAGCATCTGTGAGAAAAAGAGGCTCCACAGAAAGCAACAGGAAAGACACCAACTCATTTTTCTTGAGAAAAGATAAAACAATCTATAAGTAATTGAATTTGCTCCACCTTTCCCAGCACCCTCAAAGACTGGCAACTACTTTATTAGGCAGTTCTCAGCCTGGTTCTTCTCATCAAACACAAACCTCAAGAGGGCGAGACGTCTTTAGCATCTCTGTACAACCTCCTTTCTCTTCCACTCTCCCTGCCTCTGACTCGTATGCACACCAAACATGGCAGATGTAAATGTGGAAATGTTCAAGACGTGCTTACAGTCACACTGAATTGAGCAGGTGCAGATCTCTGAAACCTTAAAAGAGAGTTGGATCGTGGCCTTGTAGATGCAGCAGTGTGTGCTGCAGCAAGCTTAGAGTGCACGCTGGTCCTCCTCCTTGAGGCGAAAGATTTATACGATCTGAAGAGAAACCAGGGTATGGCCCTCCTCCTTGAAATGAGACGCAAATACTAAGTAATGGCTTCCAGGGGTCGCAGATGGACGTCCAAGAAAGACGTGCTACCCACAATGCAGCTGATCCAACAGCAGACACTGCGGAGTGTGTGTTCTGTGCTGAGCATTTTGTGAAGTGCAAGGGCAACTGGGCAGAGGGAAAGGAGAAGCGGAGTAAGACCATCGTAGTTCACGCCTTCCACGAGTTCAAGGTCTATGCAGGAGATACGATGCTCTCATAGGACATGAGAGCAGGCCAACAATGGTGAATGACAAGCAGGCAACTCCACCATAACTCTAGCAGTCAGGGAGATCCTGGGCCAATAACAGAAGCATTTGTAGAGGGGATGGCAGAGTCAGCACCACTAAAGTCGAAAAATTCAACTTCTTAACAGGAAGTATGAGTGATGCCCTGAGAGGAGGCATACATTCCTTCCAAGCCCTGCTCTTCCCCCTAAGAGTTTCCATGCTCACTGCCTTCTCTCCAACCTCCAGCTTTTCAAACTTCTTTCATTCTTCCATTCTTTCTTCTTTCCACACCCTGGGAAAGTCTTTCTAGATCACTCCAAACTTGCTGCTGTCTTCCGTGTCTTTGGCTGCCCATGATATCTTAAAACCCTCAGCATTCGGTAAAGCACAGGATTGTAGTCTCACATTGCCTGACACTTCATGTCCTTAACTGTGAGCTTAGTGAGGTTGTGTCCTTCTGTGGCCATGGGGCACTTGGATCCACATTTCACAAGTAGGATACACTCAATACTTTCAGTCCCCACCACAGTGGCCTCCAGCAGGGAAGAGGTGGCCCCGTTCTAACTGGGAGCAGCTGCAGCCAGGCTCCTGACTCAGGATGTGAGCCAGCTCAAAGAAGGGACAAGGCCAGCATAGCTGCACTGAGCCTGGCCCTGAGTCTGACACCTTCCCATTAAGTCATCTCCTCTCCTGGCCCAAACCTCTTCTTTCTATCTTCTTCTTCAAGCCTGGCCCGCCTGCTCACTTCACTTCACGCGTACCTGGGCCCAACAGAAGCAGGCAGAGACACCTATCTCCTAAGACTCCATGGCTATGAATAAACACGAAAAGCTTTCTGTGCGACTCCTTTAAGGGAAGCTATCCCGAAGTATGTTTCACAAACTATTGGTCCTCTTGGAGTATTAACGGGCAAACAGTACTGTCAGGTATGTTTGGAAACACTGAGGTAAAGGAATTGAGGCAGAATCTTCTTTTGTCTGCTTTGTTTTGTCTTCCTGCAGGAAGCTGCCATTCCTGGGCATCCTAGTTTTCCAAGAAAGGGCTGGAGCGTATCCATCCAAACCTACTCGCCCATGGAAGGGTTCTTCCAAGATGGCTTCCCTCAGAGCAGCTTACTATATGCTGTTTAGATTTCTTTCTTATTTTCCTGGAAATTCTCCACAAAGTCTTCAAAGCTGTTTTCCCCAGATATTAAATTCTTTGAGAAATTAAAATATAGGTGTAGATATGTCCATATAAAATAAGTTCCCCTGAATATCAAGTCAGACATTCATGGCAGAAAACTTAAAGAATAAAGAAATTCACAAAAAATAAAATTTAAAACCATGAAAAACTGAGTAGCATTCTAGCCTTGGAACTGTTTTCTGTTGAAAAAGAACTAATCCTGGAGAATTTCTGCTACTTAGAGGGAACAATGTGATCTTTCCCAATAAAATCTGGCCTTTTCTGTTCCACAAGTCATAGTTGTACCTCCTTCTCCACTTCATCTATGAAACCTTGCTGAGCGAAAGTCACTTGCTCTGCACATAACTCCCACCAAGCACTCGTTCTCACCAAAATCAACATACACAGGAATAAAAGCAAATATACAATATGCACAAATGCAGTGCCCATGGGGAAGAAGCAACAGACTGGAGGAGAGCCACAGGGTGCGTGATAAGAGTTGTCACCTTGTACGAGGCCCCTCAAAGTGATCCAGAGAGGAACAGAACTCGTTCAGAGAAAGATAGCAGAGGACACAAGGGCATAGAATTCTGGATTTTGGTTTCCTTGTGTGAAAAATGAAGAGATTTAGATTACGCAGTATCTAAAGTCACTTCCAATGTGAATGTTCACTATATTCTAAGAGAAAGTAGTCACGGTAGTAAAGCAAGCGAAATCTACTAATTGCTCAGTGATTTTCTCTCTCCTTACCACCTTCTCATATTCTTTCCCCAGGTGTAGTCATATTCTCAAGAAAAATAAACAGAGATAGAGAAGTTAGCAAAGGGCAGTGGGTGAAGAGGTTGTGGAGTCTATGGGTGGGAAAACATGGCTGGCCGTGATGCTGGGACCCAGCTCCGCTGCCCCACACTCATGCTGGTTTGCAGCTGCAGCTGACGCCCAATCTGTGTTTTCAACTGATCGTACAGTAGCACTTAGGCCAGCCTGGAATGAAACCATTAAATGGTACAATATGCAAGTGCCTACAAATCAGGAGAAAGTGGGGAGATGTTCTCAATGAAATCAGCTATTATTTTAAGTGCAACTTTCCAAAAATCACAGTATTCTGAGACCTGAGAATCAAACAAAAGAGGAAATGCAGATACAATGTACCAATACATGTTCTGATAAAAATTAAAATTAAAAAAAAAAAGAGAGAGAAGTACTGTTTGGTTTTAGTAAAGCGACCAGGAAGGAGGCTATGATTTTTACTGGGCACCAGGTAGGAGGTCTCCTGCAAAGATCCGTGTGGGATTTCACTCTACAAGGGCAGCTGGCAGGACTAGATCATTATGTGATAGTAGTGTTACTACTATTCGGTTCCTTAATCAAAAATCTTCACCTTTAAGATTGTCCATTTTCTTCAGAAATGTCTCAGAGCTCAGGGTTTTCTCCTCCTCTCTCGAAGTCAGCACTTGGGAGTACAGCCTCATGGGTGCAGTCATGTCTTTCTCCCTATTCTTCCTGACTCCAGCCTTGCTCAAACCAATCTAGTGCCAATAAACTAACAGTCTTCATGGGCCACCTTTGTCTTGGATCATCTTCATCCTTCACCTAAACCCCTTACGGGTTCCCACTAAACAGAGAATTAAAGCCAGCACAAGCTGCTCTCTGCAGTCTCATATTGGTCTTTCACTCTCCCCATCCGTTGGGCCCAACCAAAAGCCAACAGGCAAAGTGGCCCTCAACGCAGTACTTTCCCAAGAGCTCCTTCGGCACAGAGCAGACGTGAAAAGAAAAGGGAGTCACCCTGATGGAGCAAATAGAGCAAACGCAACTGCAAATGTTGCTTTTTAAATGCAGGTATGTAAAAAATGAGACCAAATAGGATTAGAAAAGTAATAATTAATATTCACACAGTTTTGGAGTTAGGCTTTTCTAGGTGTGACCAAAACTGCCACCATTTGTCCTAGATCCCATTCAATGTGTCTTTAGGGGCCACGCTTTTGATACTTAGATGTACAAATATAAGAAAATTGAACTAAAGAACTATTTATGGGTTAGGAAATCAGGAAAACTATTGTACAAATCCAAAACTACTCCATTTCAGAATAATTGAGAACATTTAAACATATGCATGACACTATCTTAATGTATCAAATTGGCAAATTATTTTGTCACCTACCCTCGTCTAGGCATGATTCAGTGGGGAGATGTACACATTAACACAAGCTTCTTGGGGTTGGCTGGGCAACAAATATCAAAATCCCTAAATTTTTGTATCCTTAGACTCCTGGATCCTAAAGAACAAATTTTGAATGTTCATAATTTAACTACAAAGATGTTTAAGGGAGAAGTATTTAAAAGAATAAAATGTTGGATATAAATTAATTATCTTTTAAAAAGGAAATACCTAAATAAATTATGATATACCTATATGGCAAAATAGTATGCAATTGTGAAATACATTGCAGAAGATCTTTACCATGTGGAAAGATATTCTGATATATTGCTGAGAGAAAAAAGCAATTCAGAAATCACTATGAACATTATGATATTGCTTATAAAATGTGCATTTCCAAAGCCTAAAGGATAATATAAATGTTATCAGCAGATATCTTTGAGTGACAGAATGCAAGTGGTTTTTATGTATTTATTTGTGCTTATCTGTACTTTTCAAATTTTCTGCATGAAATACTTTGGTAATAAGAAAAGCACAGTAAAGGGCATTATAAATTGATAGAAAATTGCTTCCCTTATATGCAGAGTGATTTTGTACATGATGCTGTCCAGGCTGTAAGCCACACGGCTCCAGTGAAACACATTCTTATAAAGTTCAAACTTATTCCCAAATAAAATATAAGGTGATCATGACAGTAATCTACTCTCCCCAGTGCAGGGAAGGGATGACACAAGGTAGAAGTGAATCCCTGCATCAGAAGCTGGCAGCCTGAAGCTAAGGACACTGACCTCCTCATTCAGCCTTCTGCTTTGTAACAAAACTTCCAGTGCCTACAAAACCCTTTGCGAAACCAAACCACAGAAAGAAAGCACCCTTGTCTGGAAGCTGAAGGCAATCTGCCAATTCATTTCCATCCTTCATCTAATTCTCAGCTAAGTGAATAAGGTAACCAGAGAAAGGCCACTGATAAGAACGACAGATAAGTAAGTAAAACGTGCATAAGAATCCATTCTCTAAGTCTCAACCTCATTTTATGTGACAGTGTCTAAAGAATCAAGGTTGCACTAAAAAAAAAAAAGACAGTGGGACAAAAATAACGATACAGAATGAGAAGACACATGTTAAAAAACATGGAACATGAGAATAATATGCCTAGAGATGGGCTACTCCTAGACTGAGTCTCCCTTTCAGACTAGGAGAGGATGCTGGCCTTTTGTGTCTCTCTGGGGATACAGAGGCCTGCTGAGTGCAGGACACATGCGTCACATTTCTAGTGCAACCCACGCAGGCCGATCGATTTATATTTGCTTTCCCTCAGTACATAGTCTAGTATGTCACGTAGCGTAGCACGCATACGTTCAATGGGCTCCTCTCTAAAATGTGTGAAAAGATCATGCAACGCTAAGAAAATTCCCTCCCTTTGGTGTTCAAGTGCTTTCTGCTCCAACAGAGATCAGCCTCTCGAGACTGATCGAAGGACCCAAAGTCGCTCCCATTCTCTACTTCCATCACCCCAAATCCTCCCTTCCTGCTGACAGTACAGTGGAAAGTACCCTATCCCAAAGTACATGCCAGTGAATGTCATCTCTTTGCTCTCCTCCTTTTTTCTCTTAAGATCTCTAATCCCTTCGTCAGCGATAAGACAAACACCCCTACAAGATGTTCTGATTGTTGTAAGTTCACATGGAGTTAAGAAGACAACGACACAAAATCTTGTCTCCAGAACTGCTTTCAAAAGAGAACAAGAGGGGTTGGGGATGTAGCTCAGTGGTTAGAGTGCTTGCCTGGCAAGCGCAAGGCCCTGAGTTCAATCCCCAGCACCAAAAAAAATAAAAAATAAAAAATAAGAGAGAGAGAGAGAGAACAGGAAGTTGGTACCAGCAAGAGATGGAAGACAAAGAAAAGAAACTAAAAAGGGACAAAAATGGGCATGGAAAGGAAAGAGAATTGTGTTGGACACTAAAGCAACAATATCATCTCCTATTAATTGCCAGAACACCTAAATTAGGCAAAAAAATTTGAAGTGTTAGGAGGTAGAGCTCCATACTGAAGTTTAACAACTATGTAAAATATTCATAAGGTCAGAATCATGGAAGGCACTATGGAACAGATACCAGGAATTGGAGGTCCTTGCCCAGCCCTCCCCGCACTGCTGGGCCCTAGGGGAACTGCGTAACACATGCGGTCAGGACCAGGAATGCAGGCACCACCGGATGCTTGGACTCTAGTCTCCATCTTGCCCCAGAAACTGCATGACATTAAACAGGTTGTCTAATCCCTGGGAGCCTCATTTCTCTCACCAGTGAAATGGGGATAATAATGAGTTATTAATGGATTCTTGAATAGGTAAATAAAATAATAACTAGAATATTAAGCACATCTGGCAGTTTAGGTCCCCCAAACATGGAATCTACTGTGTGTGTGATTTCAGGAAGGCATTTCCTGTCTGGACATCAGTTTCCTCATCTATAAGAGGGTGCACAGAGCATTGAAAGATAACCTTTTGGGTCCTTCCAGAACAAAAGGCTGTTTGATTTCCAGCCTCAGTAAGAAGCCAGCCTTCTTCAGGGTCCCAGCCACAGCCTGAAGCCAGCAGCTGCTTCCACTGTGCAAAGCCATAGGGTAGAATGGCAGAAGACTCTGTGAGAGAAAAGATTCCACCCAGACCAATTTGAAGGGAGGACTTTGTTATGATCATTTTAAAAACAAAATGTGACTTCCTCTTTTTCTGTGTCAGGTCAAAGAAGGAGAAAGAGCCCAAAATGAGTGGCGTCCCCAGAGGCTGCCACAGGATCACGTGTCTCTTCAGAAATGCCATTTTAACTGATGTAAGTGTGAAGGAGTTGGAACCCCCAGGATTAAGTTTCTGCTGAAATACACATGTTTTGAGGGGGAAAAAATGAGCTCTTGACCCAGAGAATGCAAAGCCTTTCGGAAAATGGTCCTAAGCCTGATATGGAGGGTATCAGATGCCGCCAGCCTTTCAGGCTCCCCTCGTGCCATAGGTTAGCATGGGGTCACACCTGGCCAGGCCGGCCTCGGGCAGGGGGAGGAGGAGGGACACCTGTCCTAGCTTGTCTCACATGTACACACACGCATTCCTGGGCCTGGGAACTTCTTTCTCCCACAAAGACATGTTTTATGGCTACACTTGTATTTTTATGACAAAACAATCCCATATTTATATGAAAGGAAGTGAGTGCTGCATGGCCTGGGAGACATGACACCTGTGTCCTGCCAGCCTGGGCTCATCGGAACTTATTCATTCACCCCGCTTGAAGAGCTAGGTTTCACCTCTGCAAAGTGAGTCTGGGGGTACACACAGCCAGCCCTTCTGTCGTGAGGGTGTTGGGTAGAGTCTGTGCAGAGAATATTCTGTTCTCAGAAAGCCTGCTGGCGAGGCCTGAGAGTCAGTCTCCTCTCTGAACCCCTGTGTTTTCAGCTGTGGAGAAAAGTGTGCAACACCTTCTTCCCCCAGGCTGTCAGGAAAGCAATGACATAAAAGAGGGTTCTTTATAAAGTACCGTACGCATATGATATTAATATCTCCATCAGCGATGATTCATTCATAGTCAAACACTTCTAGTATAAGGACATGGAAGGGGTGCGTGTGTGTGTGTGTGTGTGTGTGTGTGTGTGTGAACATGTGTAAGTTAAAAGATATTTTGCACAGAATAGGGAGTTGTGAACAAGTGCAACTCAGTTACCACCATCCTCAAAGTGCCCATCAGCCACACCAGTTAATTTTAATTGTCAGCTTGGCTTGATTAAGAGAGGATTGGACCATGGGGCACTATACTAATCCGTGGAATAATCCACTGATGCTCATGGCTGAATGTGCTGTTAGGAGGTAGGCCCCAGATGAAGGACATGGATCACTTGCGGAGAGTCTTTGGAGGCTATATTTCTTGTGTTCTTCCCATACGCTCTGCTTCCTGGCCAGCAGGAAAGGAGTTTTCCTCCACCATGCCCTTCTGTCATGAAGTTTTGCTTCACTACCTTGAAACTGTCCAACCATGGACTGTACCCCCTGACTCCATGAACCAAATAAACCATTTCTCCCATTACATTGTGCATATCAGGCATCTTGTGCCAGCAACGAGAAAGCTGACTAATAAACAATCCACAAGTCCACATAAAATGATAAACAGCACTGGACAGCAAGGTAAGATGTTCCAGGCAAGCTCCGGGCTCGCCTGGAGTCAGTATAGACCAGAACAGGGAGGTGTGGACTAGGCAGCTGGGAAGGCTTTGAGGAAGACATGAGCAAGGGTCCTCTGGTTGTTCAGCAGAAGGCAGGAGGCACGTGGGAGTCATTGTAGAGTTGGCCAAGGCCCTGTTGTCCTGAATGGGTATGTAAGGAGGAGCCAAAGAAGTTCACCAAAGTGTATTTGTTGTAAATCTTTCTCACCGTCATAGGACCAGGACTTAGTACACTTCCCAAAACCTCTGTTCTGATCAAAATAGAGCTGTGGCATGTGTTGCTACATGTGAAGATTTGGGGATTGACTGGGCAGTACAGACGGCCCAGGAGATGAGCTAGCATGTTTTCCTCCTTGGGGGGAAAAGGATGCTCCAGAACCCTCACCAGGTGGTCACATCAGGGATAGCTGAAGGCCAAAGGGGGAGAGACTGATTAGAACAGCCAAAATGTTGTCATCTCCCATCCTGGCAGAAGATAGGAAACTTAATCTCTAAACAGATATATGAGGGAGCTATGGAAAAGGAATATTAGGCACAGCTGGGAGCAGGAACGAGCCATGGCACAGAACCCGGAGCCACTCTGTCTTGGCCTTGTTAACCCTTAAAAAGTGACAACCACTTTTCTTTCACAGATTTCTTTTTAGTTTGCAGATTCCAGCTAAAGAGCTCCTCTCTGATAAACACGACACTTCCAAGGAAGAGAGAGGAGACCTACAGATATCGATACTTTAGTCCTAGCAAACAATCCAGATTCCTACCTTAGCATCTGTAGTATGATGCAGTGAAGAGAAAGCCCTGCCCACACGGGGGAGTTTCACTCAGTCTACGAGTATTTCATCCTTCACAGTGGTGGCCTCTGAGTATCTGAAATTTGAGGAAAGATTATAACATAAGAGACAGATCATAAAAAGTTGACAAATTTAGTAGAGGGAAAATTAACATTAGTATATAACATTTAGCAGATGGAAAAAAGGTTGAAACTAGATCAAGATCTACCAAAAAAAGGATAGGATGCTGTTTAAGAAGAAGAGTCAGAAGGAGTTTTTGAAATATGCTAGTAGAATTATTTTTTTTTTAATCTGGAGTGGTTAGGATAGAAAGTTGTGGAAATTTCAGGTAAGTATAACAAGAAAAGGAGATAACACATGCAAGACAAAAAGATGAAAAAAATTAGAAAATAAATCTGAGAGTTCATGGAGACATAAGAGGAATGCTAGACAGAAATAAAGAAATTGGAGAAAGTAAAGTTCCCAAAGTGGAAGTGCAAGAAATTTTCCTGAAATTTTATAGTTTCCAGATCTAAAGGACTCATCAAATGCCCAGCGTACATAATGAAAGAAGAGTCCTTCCCTGGGTACCTCTTATGACATGTTCCCCAGGCACCTCTTTCATCACCTCAAGCTTACAAAGAAAATGCTAGAACTCTCTGCAATTTGGAAGGAAGGTGACTGTGCTGGTCACCGAGCTGTCCCCTCCCAGCCCCAGTCTCGGCTGGTGGGATACTCCGACTGTGTTCTCCTCTGCAGGCCAGTCTCCCACCTAGTACAGTCTGCTGATGTGTGGCATGGAGGGGGACTGGAGACCGGGCAGGGAACAAAGTGACGCTCCTCCTACTCTCTTCTATTCACACCAGCATCATCTCTGCAACAGCTGAGGCAGGCAACGGGTCTCCAGGCTTCATGTACTTCCCTTTTCTATGATTGCAGCGTTGATCTCATGCAAGGTCCCAGCACTTGACAGCAGCACCTCCTCTTTGGGGCTCAGGATCGGAGCCCCAGGAGGCATCCTTCAAACCTCCAGGTTCTGATGGTTCTGCCTTCTCTACCCATGTTGCCCTAAGTGTGCTTTGGTGTTTCCTCTTCACTTCTTCAGTTCTTCAATATCCACTTCACTTATCTTACATGAAATTCTTTCTTTAAAATCAACATCACAGCTTCTGCTTTCCGGCCAAACTCAGCTGATAGAGTACTTTGTACCAAGTGTGGGAAGCAGGACTCTGTGACTGGTTTGGCATGATCTTATCCTGTACTCAACCCACCAGTGAGAAAGGACGGTAGAATTTTCAGAGAAAAGGGGTCTCCTAAATGTCA
The DNA here is from genome assembly GCA_004026905.1 of Hystrix cristata. Classification (NCBI taxonomy): domain Eukaryota; kingdom Metazoa; phylum Chordata; class Mammalia; order Rodentia; family Hystricidae; genus Hystrix; species Hystrix cristata. The sequence goes on along the minus strand of PVJO010005864.1, from coordinate 72,032 downwards.
TTCCGTGTGTACCAGTCACCGCGTGATCTATTCTACCAACATGAGGGAGTGTGATGGTTGATTGATTGTGTCAACTTGTAAGAGAAGCTTAACTAAATTGGTTTAGCAATTCTACACCCCAGGGTGTAGAAGATCCACCCTAGGCTGGCCCAGTCTCTAGATGGTATAAAGGGGAAATGAAGAGGAATCTAGCCCAGCCAGTTTCTTTGGGATCGGTTTCACTTCCTTTGGAGGAGCTCCAGACCTTCGCCTGGATCCTTTGGACCTCCAGACCTTCGGCTGGGCCCTCCAGATCTCCAGCTTGCAGACAGACCCTCTGCATGCTTCCACGCCTGACTTGTAAGAAGCCCAAGGAAGCCAAATTATAAGCTCTTAAATATTCATATATCTACCATTATATCTGTTTCTCTAGAGAATACTGACTAATACAGGGAGTAAACTTTGAAGAAAGGAGACATGCGATCGTAAAACAGGGCTGCAACACGGATGAAGGATGAAGGAAGACCAGGAGTCTTAGCTGCAGCCGAGTCACAGGATGAGTGAGCAGCAGGTCAGGTTGGAGCAGGAGGAAGGAGCCTATTGAAAGGAGAATCCAACTTATAAAGAGGAGAGTGACAGAGCCCAAGATATACCTGCCACACTGAGAAGATGTATGATTCTGCTGGAAAAATCAGGTCTAATTTAATAAAGGGCCCCTAGAGAACTAACGTAAAACCAAAATCAAAAAATGATTTATTCCAATGAGAAAATGCTTTTTGCACAAGATTGAAAAATGTCAAGATAGTACACTGTATGGTTTGGCTATGAACAATATTTACATAAACATGGGAACACTAACATCAAATACTAGTTTAGCAAAGGCATTCAATATGAAACAAGTAGAAAGCTGAATAATTTCTCTCAAGGATATTGAGTTTTAATGACTGATATCTGTAAGTACTGCCTTACTCTTATAAAGGGGGGGACTTTGCAGATGTGACTCATTTAAGGATTTTGAGATGGGGATCACCCTCAGTGCAATACATTTGTATACAAGAGACAGAGGAATAGTCAACAGAGAAATAGAACACAGTGTGAAGACAGAGGCACCAATCAGAATGATGTGGCCACAAGCCAAGGAATGCTGGCAACCACCAGAAGCCGATAGAGGTAAGCAACCATTGTGCCCTAGATGCTCCAGTGGGAGGCTACCATTGCTGACACCTTGATTTTGGTCCCATGAGACTGATTTTGGACTTCCAGATTCCTTAACTACATGAAGAAAAATTTTTGTTGCTTCAAATAACCAATTCTGAGGTCATTTCTTATAGCAACCACTGGAAACTAACACGAGGTACATGGAAAATGAGATAAAATAGAGATAAATTCACATCTTTTATGTAGGAAAGAATGTATTTTCTCTAAAACAAAAAAAACAGAAAATAGTATGATATGAAAAGTTAACTATCCTTAGAAAGACTTACTAGAATGGATCTGGGGATGAAAATCAGTAGAGTGAGCTGTGTTTATCAGTAAACTTATCGTGCTACCTAACTTTGTATACTGTAAGAAATCCAAACTACACTAACTATACTACATTATTTTTTAATGAGAGAAGGCAACTTGACCAAGTCCTACCGTTTTCAAAGAATATTTTGCAAATCCTTCCTTCCAGACCTAATAAAAAGAAAGAGACAGAACAAAAATAAGGAGATGGAAGAAGCAGAAAGCCATGGGTTATGGCCCCTTCTATGCAGCAGGCATCACACCTCTTATCTTCACAATGACTGCATAAGACAGGAACGGATTTTAGAACTAGAGATGTTGAGTCTCAGAGAGATGAAATAACTTTCCCCAAGGTCATCCTGATCTCGGCAAGGTCACAGTACTGTCTGTCTGCCTCACTGGCTGCACTACTTGGAACATAGGAGACAGCCATACAGCAATTGCAAGCTGGTGAATTTAAAAGACAACAGAGTCTGTCTAATTGAAGGAAATAATACATTTTTTTCAAGATTCATGGAGCTGTGACTCTCGATACTCATAAATGTTGTGAGGTTATTCAATTTTATTTGTTTGAATTTTTATTACTTCGTTTCATAGGTGCCTTTGAAATGCATAGGCCAAAGACCAACCCTTCAGCTGAATATTATTTCTACAATCTTCATTTTACTAAGGAGGAAGGTCAGGTTCAGGCAATCAACGTATTTATCCAGGTAATAAAAATGGTCCTTGAACTCAGGTCTTCAGCTCCCGCATCCTTGCTCATTCGTCTCACAAGTTACCTGATAAACACTTGCTGAGTTGGACTGCCCTAGAGATAAGCTTGCAGGCAACAATGACTGCTCTAGGGCCAGGAGGGAGAGAGGCTGGGACAATGCTGATTGCAGGAGGAAATAAGGTCAAACTTGTTAGAGGGTTTCAGAGATTTTTAACAGGGGCAAAGGACGAAAGTTGGATAAGTTGCTATAACTTCTCACTTGCCGGATCTCATTTAAAATTTGGAGCCACAAACTGGCAGAAAGGAAGGAGGGAGGGAGGGAAGGAGAGAAGGGGGGACGAGAAAAGAAAAGAAAGAGAAGGGAAGGAAAAGAAAAGGAAAGCAAAGCAAAGCACTTCAAGCAAAGTGCAGCTGGGAGGACAGTCTGGCTGTAGGATTGAACCAAAGCCAAGAGAGAACAGAAACAGTCTCCCCCAGACAATCCACCCATTTAAACTGGATCTACCAAACCCGGCTCCTTCTCTCCAGTTCCAATTAACAGCTATCCTCCCAGCGCCCGACACGCTGAGTCACCCTCCAGTGCCACCGTGATGGCTCATAAAGCTTTGTGCTCATCTAATCCTCTAACAGCCTGGGGCGGTATTAGTGTCACAGTAGCAAATTCGCTCCCAAATTGGAACTTTATTATTTTACTGTACAAAACTCAGCAGGGTTCTCCGAGGAGCTGCAGACCATCTGTTAACCCTTTCCAACCTCACTCCCTCAGCTGACAGCAGCAAACAGGACCTCATATGCAGGACAGGCCTGGGGACCAGTCTCCCTAAAGCCTCCAGCACCAATGTGAGTGCAGTCGCCCCCAGGAATCCCTTGACAAAGAAAAAACTCTGCATATGTGCAGCAGACACAATTTTGTCCCTAAATACTTCCAATCCATAGTTTGTTTCAATTGCACATGAGGAATTTAAAGACACTGAGAGCTTACTATACATGCTTCGCTGCCCTGGGTATCGTGCAAAATGTGTCCAAGTTTCTTTGAAAACTTTGGTTCTAAAGCCAGGTTCTACCACTTCTTAGCTGGGTAACTTTGGGAAAGTCCCTTCATCTCCATGAATCTATAGTTTATCACCTGTAAAGCAGCCAAAGCCCACTCCTCCCTGAAGGCCGCGACATGGAGAGACTACAGAGGAGGGCCCACGCACAAGGGGGCCATGCGGACAGGCATATGCAGTGTTTGGGTGCCACGCAGGGTGAAGTCTCTACACACCTGTCTCTTCACTTCCTTGGCTCATTTCGGCATTATCATTTCCTTTTATTCCTTGGTGAAAATTTTCCTGGAAAGGAAGCGAAACATGTTGACCCCTGTATTCAAAGCTTAGGTTCCTACTTTGATAAGGTGACAGCTTGAGGGTGTAGATGAACTCAGGACTTCACCAGCCAAACTAAAGGCACATAATTTTAACGCAACCTATGGAACTGAGATACAGAAAAAAGACAGGAAAACTCACCACCAAAAGCCAATATATATACCAACTCCCCACCATGAGGGTAATCATTGTGTACTACAAATGTGTATTCATAAAAATTGAAAACTTTTTTAAAAGAAAAAACCAAAACACTTGCACAAAAGGATAAACTCAAGCTTCATCGTCTTCATAGTTTTGCCCGGAGGCAGCTAGGGTTTCCACAAAGACCCTGCAGCAAGTCGGTCAGTTCAGGGAGGGCAAGGAGAAAAAATGATTAAGGTATTACATGTATAGTACCAATACTCCAAGATGAATGTAATTATTATGCATCCAAAACATATACTAATAAAAAAATGAATAGTTGGGGCAATATAAATGTAGCCTGCATACAGTATGAAGCAACAAGGAAATTAAATCCCCCAGGCTATTTTATCCAAATGGGAGTTCCTTGGGAACGGTGCAATTTGGAGAAAAAACAGCTACTTCCTGCAAAGTGTGTGGGTATGGGAGACATGTGAAAAAGAAAGCAGTCTTTTCCATTTATTACTCAAACAAGAAAATGTCTCCTTTCTAGCAAAAATAAAAACAACAGCAAATTCTCCTGCTGAGATGCCATAGCGTGCAAAGCAATACAGAGCAAAGTCTCTCCTGGGTCCCTGGCAGCCACACCAGATGCTTCACAGGAAGGAAAGAGTCGCACGACTCTGGGTTCAGCATCACACAGAGCTTCATAGTATTGAGCAACCGCAACAACCAAACACAGTAAGTGTCATTGTTACCACTAAGAGCTAGCGTTTACTAAGACCATACTGAATGCAAGCTGCACTGTCTTATTTCATACTCCCCACTCTCCTGTAAATCTGAGATATGAAAAGACTGAGGTGTACAGAGATTACAAAAGCATGGCCAAGGTCATGGAGTTTGTGTACAACACAGCCCAGAATTTAATCGCAGACTGCTAGATTTCAAAGCTGCATTTTTAATTATCTCTGTACTCAAGTAGAAATTTGAACAATTGCATATCCAGAGGTGATTTGAGTGAAAAATCCTAAATGAAACAATTATACATCCCTAGGTGGATCTGCATATGACCCAAAAAATCATGGGATCTAGAATAGGAAAGGCAGATGTTACAGAACCACAGAAAGAAAACAGAGGATATAAACAAGGCCAGGGAAAATGCATTTTTCTTTGCCACACTTCAAAAGGGGTTTCTTCATTCTCATACAAAGGTTTGCTGCTCATAACAGAACCACATTATATTATTTATGGTTACAGAAACATCTCTCCATGCTAACTGTATATTTAATCTTAACTTCACTCAGTCTCAATAAACCCTTTTATGATATTATCGTAAAGCAATAAGTTAAAGAATTGCAGGTATAAATTTATATAGTTTTTCAGGGTTCTCTTCTGTAACTGCAAGAACTTGCCGTCTTACGACCAAAAACACAAAACGCAATCTGAAGGACTCGTTAAACGCAAAAAGTCATTCAAAGTTCATTTTTCCTTGTGTTGCCTCTGCTACACTAGAGCAAATGTACACAAAAAGCTTGAAAACCAAGTAGAGTTTTAGAGCCAAAGGTGATTTGCATGTGAGAAGAATACATATGCAACATCTAGATCACACTGAAAGTCCATCTAAGTCAAATAATCAAAATATATATCTTTAACCCTCCAAATCTGAAGAGACTCTTGGACCAGATCTGTTTACCTGGAATAGAAGCTGCTGCCACCATCCATAAACTGGCAGAACACTTCAAGGGTGATTTTGATGAATGTCTCAAGGCTGAGTGAAACTTGAAGGTAAGAAATTCCAGGAAACAGAGTCTTAGGAGTAGCCACATGGTCATGGGAATTTTATGTCCAAAAATTCCACCAGGTTGTCATTATGAAAGGCAGAAAAGGTCTCCACCTGGTTCAGATCTTACTCCACATTGCCCTGAATTCTAAGTAAATAACAAGACTCTAGACTTTTCCCAAGCATACGATTAATAAGGGGACCTTTTGTAACGTACAAGAACTAAATACCATAATAGTACTTTTGTGTGCCTAAAGAATTTCTGCAGCTTCCCAAAGGACCTAATTCACAGCCAGTCGATGCCTCACACAGCCCCAGACACTCCAAAAAATGACAGTCTGACAGTTGTGTCAAGCTGCTGGTCATTGAATTACAATAGGGAGTCTACTTGCCAACACTCTTCTAAAAGAGAAAGCAGACAGAGACTCTTACTGGAATCAGTTTTCTTACTCCCTGCAATGGCTTATTTTAGCAGGAAAGGCTCAAAAAACACACCTGCTCCCATCCCCCTCGGCATCTTTATGCTGATTAATCACAACAGCTGGATCACCCCGGCTGGCAAACATCCATCCCTCCTATGAACTGACCTGGCACTTAATGTCTATACCATTCATGTGATTACTTACCGTAACTGTGCTGAACAGGAGATGATATTGTAAGTGAATTATTCTTGTTTTCTTATCGAACGTCTAAGCTATTTGAGGACAAGGAATTGTGTAAGTTTTCTTCCAAAGCACCCAGCAGTGGGCGGGTTTTCCAGCAGATGATCCACCAACACTGGTTGAATGATTTACTGCGGATGAAAGGAGACCTGAATTGAAGGGTGAAGTTGGTCTGAACTTGGGCACTTGGAGGCGTCTTTAGGAACCGTAATGAAAAGGTGAGGCTCATATGACAAGAAGCAGAAGAAAAGCACATTTGTAGAGAGGGCATACACTCCTCTATTTGATGAACACCTCTGCAGCTGTGCAGTGCAAAGCAAAGGCTGGCTTCATATTGGGGAAAATGAGGCCAGTGAAAACAGAACAGAATGAACCACTCTTTGTAGTGGGCTCCAGCTTTTGTTGATTTTAACAGCATTGCCATATCGAGCTAGCATGTCATCCATCTTTATCTCTCTTTCTCTCTCTCTCTCTCTCGACTCTGAAATTACTGACAGAAGAAACTGCTCATCCTAGACCTCTCTACCTCTCAGTATATGTGTAGTTTATAACTTACATATTTTTATCTAAAATATATAATTTTCATTTTTGTCCCACTTTATTGCACAAATAATGAGCACTAGCGAGGCTTTCAGTTAAACTCCAAGTTCCCAATCATTCAGCAGGAGTGTACACAACACGGTCCATAAAATTCTTTTCCATTTGCAACTTTTCTGTCCACATTTCACCTGGCACATTTTCTGGGATTTTGGCTCCGGTTTGCTAACTCACCCAATATCTAACCCCTGGCAATGCCTTCATTATTACTGCCCCAAGAACCTCTGTGTTTTGCCATCTTTCTCTAAAGTCACGTAATTCACCAGCTGGTTCTGACTCCAGCTTTCACATGTTACATTAAATGTGCCCATAAGGCCTGTCTTTTTGACGTGGTGTGGCCCGAGAAGATACAGTTTAATTCATTCCAAACACTGAGAAAGTTCTGGAGACAGAAAGATGAACAGGCTTTGCTCTCAGGTAATACAGTAAGTATCTTCTCATTGAACTCTGAAGCGATGGAAATGTTCTACATCTGTGCTTTGCAATCTGGTAGCCACCAGCCATATGTGGAAGTTGAATCTCTAAAACAGCAAGTGTCACTGATGGAACGAATTTTTAATTTCATTCCGCTTTAATTCATTTAAATTTAGGAGTGGCATCAGTTTTGGACAGTGCAGGGAAGAGACAAACCTGTTAAACCTACAAAAAAGACAACTTGGCAGGTGTTGTATCAGTAACACAAACGACATACTATGTGAGTGCAGAGGAAGGAACAATTAATTTCACCTCTAGTAGACAGGGAAACAACAAAATAGATGGCACTGAAATTGCAATTTAAGGGACAAATAAGATTTCATCAGAGAGAACATCATGAACATCGCTATCCTTGTTATTGTGAATTGCTGGAAAAGAGAAAGATAAGCAAGTCTCAGAGGAAAGAAAGAAAAAGTTTACTATTTAGGACTTTTTTTTAAAAAGGAGAGAGAAGATAAGTTATTAAAACCAAAAGGACTCGAGTATAAAGAGACAGGAGTAGAAAATAAGATTGGCCTGGGCCAATGATTTATTTTTTGGGGGGTGGGGGTTTTGGGGGACAATGATTTTTAAAGAAGTGCTATCAAATAAGGCACACACAAGCCACATGTGACTATTGTTTAAATTAAATTAGAATATTCAGTTCTTCACTTTTACCAGCTACATTTCAAGATCAATAGTCACATGGGACAAATGGCTACCATGTTGGACAACAGAGATACAGAAAATTTCCATCATTACAGAAATTTCTAACAGACTTTCCTACTATCAAGTTTGATTGTTCACGTTTTGGGTTCTTTAAAACTTCATTTAAATCTTCTAATGGGATAGAAGGGGGAGGGAGAACCAGAAAGGTAAAGCAACAGAACTTGAAATAGATCAGTTAAGATTCGAAGGAGGAGAATGACTCAAAGGCGCACTTTGCCCTTTCCAGTATCATTCCTCTCCGGGCAATGTCTTTGGCACTGGAGACCCAACACTGCACCTCATGGAGCTTAGGATCAGCACAGATTCTGTTCCGACTGGCCAGAAAAATCCTAATTAGCTCAGTGGCTAGAGTGCCTGCCTTGCAAGCACAAGCCCCTGGGTTTGATCCCCAGGACCAAAAATAAAAATTTTTTTAATTATAAAAACAATGAACATGCAGTGTAGAGAATCAGAGGCCATAACACCAGAACAGTGATAAAGCAATAAATATTCATCTTTTTTTAAAAATATAAATTCAAAAAGAACTACATATGTGTAGTTTCAAGAGGGAAAAGGAATCTTTTCAAACGCACTTTTTTCTGTACTTTTCCCCTCTTACCTTTAAAATGTTTCACACTGATCAATGATTATTACATGTTCCCAACTCTCCATGAGACTTCTACTCAGGCCAGCAATCTTCCACTGCACAGAGTTTACTTGGAACCACACACAAGAAAGATATTCTCCAGCTGAATACATCCTGTGTGCCTGAGTGGGGCTGTTGTCCCCAAAGTCCCCTGTTTGCCTGCTCAGATACAACAAGCCTGACAATGCAGAACACTTCACATCCCTCTTCACCCTCTCCCTTAAAAGTCAAAATGGTCCTAAAGAGTTCACATTGTGCTTTCCTTCGTCCAAGCCCCATTGTTTCCTCTTATCCAGCAGTTAATTCTCAAAGAGCTAGCAATTTCTTCAGAGGGTCCCTGATTCCACATTACAGTCATAAGGTTACTAAGATGTTATCTACTTTTTTCATGCTTAACTCTCTCCAGTGTATGCCGAAGTAGTTTCTTGAGTCTACGAGCTGTGTGTGGTACTGTTGCTCTGATGACTAATGGAGTATGTGTTTGTGTGTTCTCAGCTTTTCAGAATGTTCTAAGGTTATAGGTTGAGAACGGAGACACACAAACCTTGGAGGTCAGCTCAGTTCGTTCTCGGGACATCTAAGATTTTACCAGATACCCATCCTCATTTTATACCATCTGTAGTCTGTGTTAACGTCTCTATTACCCAATAAATTGCCATCTTAAAAACCCCAAGTTTTCCTCATATCTAAGCAGAAGTACAAAAATAACAAAATATAATTTTGGCCCTCTTTTTCAAAACTATTTTTTATTTTTTAAACTTTTCTAAATTTTATTTAAAACATCACTTTAGAACTCTAAAATCATTTTTAAATAAATGTAGTTTAAATATGACTTCTTTGGCATTTTAGGATAGATTGTTGGCTTAAGGGAGGGAGATTAGAGATATTTTTTTCATACACTGTTGCACTATCAACTACCAAAACACTGAATTAAAATAAAATTAACAGGTGCTGGGGATTTAACTCAATGGTTAGAGTGCTTGCCTCGCAAGCGCAAGGCCCCAAGTTCAATCCCCAGCACCAAAAAATAAATAAATAAAAATTTAAAAAATTAACGTATTAGAGAGTTCTTACACTTCTGGAAGGGAAAAAAAAACTGCTCCTACAAAACTGAGGAAAAACTATAAATATGAAATTAAAATATAACAACAGCTATCTCTTCCTTGATTTTATGGATGATAATTTACTAGTTGTGTTTTATGCAACAAAACGTTGTTGATTCTGCCTCGGCATCAGCAGCTCTGTGGTCTTGCCCTGAGATCCACTGTGTGAAGCATCCTCTGGAGTAGGGACAAGAATAACTGGCACTCTAGTATCTTCTACATTTGACACTTACTGAGTGCCTGCTACCTGAAAAGCTGGTCCCATAACCCCACCATTTTCCCAGAACACATTTCCTTAATACACTGATCTGCAGACATAAAACCTGAGTTGGCATCTCTTCTGCAGAATTGCACTTTTTGTTTACAATTAAAGGAGCCTAAAGACGTGGCTGAACTTGTTTTGTTTGGTTCGTCCGGTATCAGCACCAACTAATGATCAAAGAAGATGTTTTAAATAAGTGCTTGGCAGCAAGCAAAAGCGATACTGAAATACTCAGTGTTGAATAACTTTTAAATGTCTCATGTTTTATCCTGGACCAACTATGCTGACATTTGCACTGATGGGTGCAATAGCGCTGGTAAAAACTGATAAAACTGTGGTCACTTAACATGGTGTCTCTTGGTCAAGGAAGTCACGCCAGACTCTACTGGTGATCATGCCCAGTGTCATGTGCATGCAGGGAAAAACACTAAGCCAAGCTATCTTGCGAATGTCCTTGATAAAGCAGGAAAAAGCAATAATGTTAATAAGTTTTGGCCTTTCGGGGCATGGCTTTTTAATGCTCAGTGTGACAAAATGGCAACTATTTTGTCAGTACTTCTGCTGCAGACCAAAACCCAAGAGTTGTCTCAAGAAAAAGAACTTGGGTGGTTGAGGTATGAGCTGAGACATATGAAAAGAGTGATATCTTTACTAATAAGAATGACTGGTCAAGGGCCTGGGGATGTAGCTCAATGGTAGAGCGCTTGCCTAGCAAGTCCAAGGCTCTGAGTTCAATCCCTAGCACCCCCCCAAAATAATAATAATAACCAGTCATAACATTATGCTTGTTTAGATTTGTGTATTTGGCAAAACTTTTCTTGAAAATGAACAGATTGAGTCTGTCGTTTAAAGAGAAACAACCGTCAGTATTTGTTATGATGACTTTTCCATTGAGTTTAGTGATTAATGGATGAGATTTTAAAAAAATGAAACCAATCAATAATTGGAAAATTTCTATGACTCAGTGGAAGCAAGCAACGTAAGAAAATTACAAAAGAATAGATAAATAAGAATATAATCAAAGAACAAGCCAGCCATGGTGGCGCATGCCTGTAATCACAGCACTTGGGAGACTGAGGAAGGAAGATCACCACAAGTTCAAGGCCAGCCCGGGCTACATAGTGAGTTCAAGGCAGGCCTGAACTACATAGTGAGACTCTGTCTCAAAAAACCCAAAACAAAACAAAACAACAAAAAAAGTACAAGATGGACTAATGGATGTCAATTTCACAAACCCCAGAAATTCACTACTGTGGTTGCACATTTCACAGTGCACCGACCTTTAGGAACTAACACTTGTTAGAGTTTGGAGACATATTGAAAAAATAGCAACAATTATCTGAAAAGGCTTCCTTTTCCAACTAAAGTCCTTTTTGATGTTTTTATCAAATATATTTTAACCACAATAGTATATTGCACCAGATCAAATGAGGAACAAGAAAGAGAATCCCACATCTTGTTTCACCACATATGAAGAGTCTGCAAAAATCAAGAATTGCAACTCCACTCATTAAATACTTTATATTGAAAAATACTTTTTTTTTAAATTAAAGTATGTTGTTTATTGGTCTGGGGGTATCGCTCAGTGGTGAATGTACCAACATGCATGAGGCTCTGGGTTCCATCTCCAGCACCGTAACCCCACATACACACACATACACTCCGTGTGCTCAACAAGTTTAACATGCAGTGAGCATGGCCATATTACTATTAAATGAACTAATAAATATTTTTAAGTTTTCTCTACTTTCATTTCTGCCTTAGTAAGTGTCAGTAAGTATGACCCATCTGAGGTTCTACAACTATATTTATGAAGTAAAAGAAAACAAACAAAAAAAAAAAAAAAAACCTGAAACCAAAACATTTAAGAATAGTTACTCTTATCTATTAAGAATCAAAAGTGTCTTTTAAGGTGAATGCAACCTGGCCTTCATTCTTGTGGCTGAAAAGAGAAAGAAAGATAAAACAATCGCTGCCTTCTGACATCCTGCCCAGATTCTCAAAAGAACATCTTCCTTTCACTGTCCTTGGTCTGTTAGCCTTTCACTTCTCCTCACAGAAGTGCCGCTGCTGGTCCTGTGACCATGGAATAAAATGGAGAGAAAAGAGTGAGGGTAGTTTTTATTCTCTCTGCTTCCAGTGTGCTGCATTGTTCTATTTGCTCCCAACATTGTCACTTCTATAGAAGCACTTTATGACTGACACAGGGTATGGAGGCAGTGTGATTTACAGGGAAGGGTGTGCCAGTCCGGGTTCACGTTCAGGCTCTACCCTCCACTCTGAGTGTGACTGTGGGCCAGCTCTTAATTAAGATTGAGACACATTGCCTCTCTCATAGCATCTAGAGATTAATTCGCTCACAAGAGCATTGTTAGATTTTAACAAAGCATGTATGTTACTCAGCATCCAGAATGCACTTAGCAAATTTTAGGTCTTCCCCCTCTTTTTCCCACTGCATTTTGACCTTGAATCCCACTCCTACTTCCTAGAGAACTAACGAAGAGAGAACTAGTAGACAGCTGGAAGTGTGACCTGCATTCCCAGAGAACAGAGACGACAGTTCTTGTCGCCATTCTTCCCTCATCTATCTCTACTCTCAGAAGAAGGGAGGCTGAGAAGAGATGAGCTCTCTCTCTGTTCTTTGTCCCTGACAATCTCCAAGAAACGCTGCCTTTTTGGAGGCAGAAGATGTTGAAAATGGTGCCCAGGGAGGCCCTCAGCCTAAACATTCCTGCTTTGGGCTAAAGCTGCACTGGCTTTCATCCCAATAAAGTATAATGTTCTTGCAAGACACCTTCAGCCTAAGGCCCAGCATCAAACTGATTCCCTCTCGAACAAGATGAAACATTTTTGAGACAGGCATATGGTGACTCTGGCAGACCTCCAAATGCATTGCCGAAACATGTGCATCCATACATAGGACGGCAGGGGAGCCTTGTGCTAAATGCATCCTATCTCTGTCTCTATGAGTGGTGGATATCCAGCACCTGGTGAGGACCTGACCCAGTCACTTGGACAGGACAGCACTAAAGGGAACTAACACTATGCTGGAAACAAGATCCCAAAGCCAAGTCATGTAGCAATAAATGGTTTCGCAGGGAGTCTGATCCAAATGCCGGTGTTTATGATTCCCCTCCAGGACACCCCCCCACGTTTCATGTGGTGTCTTGCAGCCCGGTAATGCAGCCCCTTCCTAGCGCGGTCACGCTGACCCTGTACTTCTCTCCAGACATTAAGAACTGTCCGCTCAGGGGGCCACTCTTGCCACAGCTCTGGCACCTCTGTAGGGAGAGTGCTCCAAACTTGGCAAGGATCATTTTTGCTTTCTTGCCTCGTTGATAAACTCTATTTTTGAAGAAAACAAGCAGAATTTGAGAGATCTCATACAGTTGGGGCAAAGAAGAGTTAGCAGAAGTCTGCCTTTTTAAGAAATGGGACTCTACATTCAAAAACTTAACTTAGTCTATCTCCTTTTCTGAATCTCTCAATGAGCACGCCAGGATCTGCCCAGCCTCGGTCTTTCTAACAGAAGTTGACAATTGTCATTCAACCTATTCCTAATAATAATTTTGGCCAGTGCTTAAATTTAGAGCCAAACACAAAAGTTCAGCCCCTTTGGAAGCCATTCCTTGACAAAAGAGAAGCATTCTGTATGTCATTCTCCAGCGCCATCGTGTCAGAAGGCACAGGACATAAAACATCCCGGTGAGGATTGTCAGCCCCCCCCCCCCCGACAAGAGAGCTCTAGATGCGGGAGGTGATAGCAAGCCGCATCCACATGAAGGATCAAACTAGGCTTCTGAAGGGCGACCCACCATGGGCGCAAGAAGCTTGAGCCACCAAGGGACAGCAGCGCAGTCAGATGTCACAGACAGAGCTCCTGTCTGCTGCCACGCTCACTTCACGGGCAGTGTGGGAGGGTACCTGACAAACTGGGAACAGTGGAATCTTGGCAGAGTGGCACTAAGGGGAGGGAGGTAACATGCACTTCACACATAGTGTTGAAGAGGTTGGATGTGGAAATAAGACTATATGCCCCTACATGTTACCTTTTTATGAAAAGAAAAAAAAAGGCAGGATAAACCAAAAACTATTGAAAATGATTACCTAAAAAAGATGGTGGGCTGGAACGGAAGGCGTATGGAAAGGAGTGAATTTTCTTTGAGTCTTTTTATATAGCTTTCGCTTTAGAACCATTTTGAGTTTACATGCTCCAAAAATTAAAATAAATCACAGTGGATATAAAAAGCAAACCTTGGAATTGACTGCAAACAGAAACAAACGATCCTAACTGCATATCAAATTAAAACATATGCATACCAAGAAAATAATCATTTCGAGTAATTTGACTAGCATGAGAAATAAGAAGAAATGCAAAGAAATTGTGAAATTTACAATTAAGCTTGTGGTTATTAGTGGTGTTAATGTTGTGATTTTTGAAACTATTTTGTCTGTGATGTGTGTAAATGTGTAAGTAAATTCATATTGTTAGAGACCAGGGCTTTCACTGCAAAGGGGGAAACAAATACAGAATGAAAGAAGCTGGGGAAATGCTGGGGTGTTCTACATGAATGGGGCATCCAGTCACACACTACATAATAATGTCAATCAAAGATAACCCAATATGTCATGATGGTCCTGTAAGATTATATTACCCACGACATCTAACCATCTCGAAAGCACATTGTGTGATGTCCACCAAAATCACCTAGCAATTCTCTCCTCAGAATATTGTGTACCCTTAACATTAAATGACTGTGAAGAATGAAATGGGGTGTGCGTGTGTGTGTGTGTGTGTGTGTGTGTGTGTGCGTGTGGTGTGTTTCTATATATTGTTTTCCACTAACAAGAACCAAAATTTCATGAGAAATGCCAATTCCAGGCCTGGGCATTGAAAAGTCAGATACAACTTGTGCTAGAGAACAAGGGAGTGTTCAAAGATGGATGCAGATGATCAAAAAGACGCAAGAATTATCTTGTGGCGTGGCAATCATGGTCCAGATCTGGAGCAACTGGGGATCCTAAAAAGCAATGATAATAAACTACCACATTTAAAATGTAGAAGTTTAACATTGATACCTAAAATACAGACAGACAGAGGGAAAGGAAAGAAGAATAGAGAACAGACAGAGGAGGGGAGGGAGGGGAAAGCTGGGGTAGGTAGGAAAGGGGAGAAGAAAAGCCCCCACTATCGTCTATAAAATGTACCAAAATCAGCCCACTTGCTGCAGGGGGTGTGATATTCTGTACCATTTTCTGCAGATCCCTTGCAAATATGCTTCCCATTTAATTTCTTTTTTATGATGTTTTTATCTTTTCCGTAAAGGAAGATTACAGAGGTTCAAATTAGCCAACAATCCAGTTAATCAAAGTTTCAGTTTGTTTCTTTCATAATAGACTCATGAAGAAAATTCTAGAATATGTTTTGTCAATTCTGTAGGGTCACACAGCCATGTCAAATGGGAATCTACTAATAATACTAGGCTTTGGATGGTGTTATAAATTTCTCATATTTTAAATACACATGGGGATGATTTAATTGAGAAATACCAGTGTCTTAGATATCTCCTATTCTTCTAATAGGATTTTGTCAATGTCAACATTTTTAAGTGTTCATGGGCTGTTATTTCCAAGGCTGGTTGTATTTTCCTCTTCTAGTTTTATATTACACTACGCAACAAGATGTTGATCTCCAAACTGAGCAGTCAGGGCGAAAATCAAAGAGTGTAAGTGTTGCCATCTATGGGTAAGAATGCATTCCACTGTGCCGCCATAGCCCAGGAATCCCAGAAACTGTGAATCTGCCCTGCACATGCTGGGAAAGTTAGCAGCACGCCTAGTCTCCAACCACCAGATGTTAATAGTGTCCTCTACCCGAGTCAAAAGGAAATCATCAAAAATGTCTCCAGATATTGCCAAATATTCCCTGGGAGAGGAAAGGGGCAAAATGGGTCCAGGTTCAGAAGCACAGCCATCGCCCAAATAAGGATCCAAATTAGAAACAATGAAATAGATTCAAACCTACAACCACCTCCAGTTGGGACATTACAGCCCCATTCTTATACAGAGGCCCCGTGATATGATGATGCAGATTTGGGCACAATGTGCACACAGAATGTGCTCCTGACTCTGACCGTTTCCTGTGATATTAACCTTCATGACTTCCCTGACCCACACGGTTCACCATCCATAAAACGAGATTCGAGCCATCCCCCCCACCCCACAATTAGAGGCTATACAAATGACACACAATCATCAATGTCAGCCTGGTTTAACGAAGTCGAGGTCATACACTGAGTGGTTTAAACAACAGACGTTTTTCTCACAGTTCTGGAGCTGGGGAAATCCAAAACCTCAAAGGCGTGACCACTTTGGCCTCTGATAAGGGCTCTCTTCCTGGCTTGCAGATGGCCATCTTCTCTCTGTGTCCTCACTTGGCAGAGAATAAGAGAGAGGAAGCAAGGGCTCCGGTGTTTCTTTTCATGCTGACTCTAATCCTAGCGCGAGGGCTTCACCCTTGTGACCGCGTCTAAAGCTAAGCATCTCGCAAGGCCTTGTGTCCACGCACCATCATATTGAGGGTCGGGGCTTCAAAACGTGAAGCGGAGCAGAGAGAGAGGAGAAACATGAGCCCGAAGCAATGCGCAAGGGCACAAAAGACAGTAATGCTTCTGAAATTATGAGACAACTGACTTTTATGGCTGCTGGCCATGTGCTAAGCAATTTGAGATTTTGTTTAATTTTTACAATCCTCCGAGGTAACATCATTTCTTCTCAGTTTACAAGAATAGGAAACAGGGGCCCCCAGGAAGTAATATCCCCAAGCTAACGACGCGGGGAAGTGGCAGCACCCAGCCTGCTCTCACATCTGCTACACCACACTTCTTCCTGGGAAGCAGAGTTATCATTAGACACCTTTATAGAGATCTTTACTATAAACCGATATAAATTCTGCTCTCTTACCTGATATTGAAACGTGTCCATGTGTGCATTATAGACAATAGCTATTTTTATTTAGGCAAATGGGCGGTGAGTATTTTGTCTTGAGAAATTATGATTATTTCTCTCTCCTTTCTCCCTTTTTACTAGTCTACTTACTTCTTATCACCCTACTTCTATCCCACTTCTCATCTTTGATTTCTTCCTATCATTACTTACAGCACAATACATTAGGAAGTAGTTGCCATGCACACATGACAAAAAGTGGTAGATACTATCTGGTTTAAAGGTGTTTGTCCATGCAGAAATAGTCACTCTTAGCCACAATTCCAGGATTTCTGCATAAAGTTTCTAGCACTTTAAACAATTTCAAGAACTTTCAATCTAGAATACGTTACGACTTATCACTTCCTGAACCCGAATTTTACCGTACTCCATCTATATACCATTCTCCAGATGTCTGTATCAAAGTTTAGGATGGTAGTGTTTTAGTGTGTTTAGTGTGCAGAGATTTAAATGCACACACACACATGCGCGCGCGCGCACACACACACACACACACACACACACACACACCTGTCCTAAGAGCCAGTATTCTGCACATGGATCAAAATGCCACCAGGAACTGAGTAACAAAATCAGCCCACGACATAAAGTGCTTTTCAAGTTCAGGAGGAAAGTGGAAATACTTCTATTTGCTTTTCTTTTTGAGACCAGTGCAGAAAAAGAAGAGTGCGGCAGTACCAAAGCCAGAGAGTGGTGAACTTTCACGGTCACCAAGAAAGCCTTCGGCCTCTAAGCCTGGCTCTTAAGCCACCGCCTTCTCACAGCACCTGTCAGTATCCAGACTGAACCAGAAATGGTAAGAAGGAAACCAGTACTCCATTAAGGCAGCAAGACCACCAGGCCCTCCTCTATCTTGTTCCACCTGTGAGCAATGATGTGGATTGCCCATGCATCTACATTAGCAAGGGAAGTGTTTTGACAACAAAGCAGATGTCTCACTGCTTTGAAAACCAGACCTATGGAGGAGTTTTTGGCAGTGTGACTGAAAGCACCCTAGAAGACTCTTGTCCCCCAAATGAGTCTCCACTAACTGCCTGAAAACCTCCTATTAGCTGCTCTTCCTAAAACCTACAAATGCTGCCTGCTGGGTGGGATCGCAAAATGGCATTTTCACACCCAGGCGTGCGTGGGCGTACCTGACCCCTGGAGAGACCCTGAGCATCAAAACACCATTCGCAATGAAAGAGAATGAGAAGGACAGCAAATATGGGCTGGACAGTCTGGGACCAGCCCGGTACGCAGGACAGATAGGTTAGCGAGGTCTTTAACAGCACAGTAAGTGGCCAACCAAAAGCATGCAAGATATTTGCACGGAAGAAGAACAAAACTACTGCCCAGAGAACTGCAAGTTCAGCAAGTCCTCAACCCTTAAGTTTAGTGCACGGCTAATAGAGCTGTTCAACTTTAAGCAAATCCTTTCACATGTGGTGTGAATTTCTTTCATCCTTAAAACTAGTTTGTAGGATCAAATAAAATCTAAGGGTTGAGGATTTAACTCAGTGGTTAGAGTGTTTGCCCAGAAAGCACGAGGCCCTGAGTTCGATACCTGGCACCTAAAAAAAAACAGTCTAAGGTTTCTTTAAGTTTAAATATTCTGTAATAAAAGTAAGATGAAAAGGAAAAAAGTGGAAAAATGTAAATAAACTTGTTGCAAATAGAGAGGGGTGCATGAATGGAAGGGAGGGGAGGGGAAGAGGAGGGAAAGCCAAGATACATCATGTACAGGTACAAAATAACCATGTTGATTATGATCATTATGTATACAATGTACCAATACATGTTCTTGGTAAAAACACAAATTAAAAAGAAATATTCTGTAATATATTTGTCTTACTCTCTAACTGCCCTACTGTGAACATAACAGTATTGGCATTTGCCTCCTGTACACTGAACAGGTGCACAGTGGTGGTGTAAACATCTGTTGACATTACTGTGGATTTTCTGCTGCTCCTTGAAAGCAGTTTGAGAGCAAGAACCTCACTATTCCTTTGTTCCCCCAGCACACTGCCTAGTAGGGAGTAAGCAAGCAATCGGTGATTGTTGAAAAGATAATTTAAAGCATAAAGCTCGATGCAAGGACAAATGTTCCAATTTATGCTAGGAGTTGGTTACATCTCAATAAATCCAGCGCAAATGGAAAATGTCTTAAATCAGAAATGTGTTTAATACATCTATCAAAAATCATAGCTTAGCCTAGCCTGCCCTCAGTGTGCTCACTTACACTGGCCTCTGGTTAAGTAGCATCATCCAACACAGGACCCAGGGCATATTAAAATGCTGACTATCTCAAGTCGTTTACTGAAGCCTGTGCTGAAAGTGAAAAATAGAGTGGTCATAAGGGGAGAGTTTTCACCATTGCAAATTTGAAAAACAGTAAGTCGGAACGTAGTAAGTCATGGCTCGCCTTTTTAAAATACTACTTCTTCTCATTTTCACCTAAATAGCCACTGGCTGCCCTCGTCAAGGCTTCTCATGGATAGTGTGGGAAACTCAGAGTTGAAAATCCAGCCCTTGCAAAACCTGTTTTGTTGTTTTCTCTTTTAAAAGGGCATGTTGCCTTTATTTTTTTAAGCCAAGAATGAAATAAAA
The DNA here is from genome assembly GCA_004026905.1 of Hystrix cristata. Taxonomy (NCBI): domain Eukaryota; kingdom Metazoa; phylum Chordata; class Mammalia; order Rodentia; family Hystricidae; genus Hystrix; species Hystrix cristata. Next base: position 52,543 of record PVJO010005864.1, on the reverse strand, counting down.
GCTCTTTCTTAAGTCTCTAACTGGAATTCACTCCAGAGTGGACTAAATTAGTTTGGGATGTACTAAAACTAAAAATAAAAAAGATCTATTCTCAAGCTGAAGGAGGTGAGATGACTCCTGAGACGGGCCACCCCGTCCCATGGACGTACCCCCACCCCACTGCCACAACCATTGCTCTGCTTTCTGGCCCAGAGTTCCCATGAGGCTTTTGTGGCTCTGACTGTAACATAACTGATCGTTAGGGAAAGCTGTTCTTCAGGTGAACTGCCTTTGAGTTTATGCAAAGCTGGGATCTGTGGGCCGTGATGCAGGGTAGAGTGAGCTGAAAGCTCTCAACCTTCTGTGGTTCACCCATCATCAAGCAGGCTTTGCCATGCAGCTGATTTTAAACAATCCAGAGAATTTGTACAAGGTCATTTCCCAGACAAAATGAAAACGGCCGGGTGACTAACCAGCAGTGAACAGGAGCCATAATTAACAATAGCAAAGACTTCCAGCATGAAGGTTTGGATTGAGTTCAGATAATCACCCAAAGGTTGAAAGACATTCTCTCAACCTGTGGGCTCCAAATTTAGACTGCCACTTGGCTGAGAACAATTTGAATGACACTTCCTTGGATGGAAGCCATAGTTTCTATTCTAGTTTGGACGCAGAGATGGGCAAAAGATATAGAAAGGAGATAAATTTTAGCAGGTGGAATTGAAGGGATGGGTTAAAAAAAAGTTCAGATTCATAGATATATAAACTGATGGATGGATCATGCTATAACTTGGATCTTGAATGCCCACCACCACCACCACCAAACACCTTGGTTTCAAAGGCTTTTTCACCAACTCATGGAGCTATTGGGAGGTGGTGGAACTTTTAGGACATACAGCCTAGTAGAAAAAAGTATGATCACCAGGAGGGTGCCATGGAAGGGGATACTGGTATATCAGCTCCTCCCCTCTCTCTCTCTGATTCCTGGCTGCTGTGAAGTGAGTAGTTCCTTGCCACACATTCCCACTGTGAGGTACTGTGTCACATAGGCTCAGAGCAAAAGGGCCAAGCAACCATAAGTTGAAATGTCTAAAACTGTGATCCAGGATAAACCTTGCCACCTTATACATTGATTGTCTTAGGTATTTTGTCACAGTGATGGAAAGCTGATCAACATAGATATACAGAAACATGGATGATTGATAGATAGACAGACAGACAGACAGGTCTTCATTTGTGTGATAATCAGCTATTCTGGAGTATTCCTATTTCATGACAATGAGTGAAGTTACTTTTTGCAGCCAAAAGAGGAATTTGGATCAAGAACCCCTGCCATAATAAAAAGGAAGGGAGGGAACTATGGGTATAGGTGGGTACACATATGGCTGTATATACACATCAGTATAGCTATAGATACAGACAGAGTTTACAGAGAGAAAGAGAGACATTGTGTGCCCATCAGGCATTGCCCCACCTCAGAGCGTCACAGCCCTCTCAAAGACAGAGGAGTAGGGGTCTGCGGCAGCCAGTCACAGTCCTAGATTCATGCCCTTCCCGAGTGTGATGACACAGTTACCATAGAACAGCACATCCCTAAAAGGAGAAGTGGAAGCTGCTTGCATCTACAGACCGTGCCTGGCATTCCAACATTGGGGAAAACACACACTTACAACTCCACTTTTCTTAATTGAAAGGAAGACTAGAATTATTATAGTCATCTCTCATATTGTTCAGTATTTTATAATAAACATAATATCTTAATATAGTTAATCTTTCTTGATCCAGCCACCCTATGTAACAAGGACAGGTTTCTTTTGTTGCTTGGTTGTTTGTCTTTTGGGTATTTTTCATTTAAAAGACAAAACACCGGAGTCCTAAGAAAAGTAAGTGCCTTGAGTGGAGTCACACAGTGGGTTATGGAGAGCTGGCCCTGGAACCCGGGCCCCATCTGGGTCCATTGTTTTTCTGTCACACTACGATTGGTCATCAATGCTCAAAGGAGCCCGTGGGAGATTGCCTTTAAAAATGTCTGATCTGGAAGTCATGCACGGAAAGTTTACAGGCGTGCTTATATGTATTGTGTTTGGTGTCTGCTTGTTTGGGCTGGCTTTTAAAAAACTATACTATGCAATCTCTATCCAATTGTTTCCTTCGCTGTGAAATTTCAGCTTCTTTTGCAGTTACTTCCTCAAGACCAACACAGTGACTCAATCCAGCAAGTATGAGGAAAGATGCATATTCTGCCTTCACATTCAGATTCAAAAGCAACTCTTATCTAAGAAGTGTCAACTGTACATCAAATATTCATAGATACTATTTGTTATTTGAGCAACAACCTTGAAATATAGATATTATTTCCTCCATTTTACAGAGGAGGAAAATGAAATATGAAGTGGTGATCTGCTAAATGCCACACACCTACCAATTTGTATGGTTAGATATAAAATGCATGGTCCAATGAATGGAAAGGGTAACATGTCCTATAGAAAATGGAGGAAGGTGAAGTCACTTCCCCTGGAAATTGCTCAGGAACTGTGTGCTCAGTGCAGAAGGACTAAAGAGGCATCTCCTAAGAACTTGAAAGCAGTGCGACAGGGATTATGTCTCCCCTCTTGTTCCTTTGTAGAAGAGTGTGACATGCCTCAAACTTCCCTACGGGCTTATTTGTGCAAATAAGGACAAAATGGCCAAGAAGACAGAGCGGGAGAAGCGATGGATTCCAAAGGGGTTTACACTGAAGATGCCCAAGGGGGAGAGCCAGACAGAGGCACCCAGAGGGAGGTGAGCATGTAGAACAGCTAGCAAGCATAGGGTGAGTTTTAGGAAGAAGGTCTGGGAAAATCTGAGCACATGAAACATGAGATTAAAGACAGCTGCTGTGCTTTGTGAGGTAGTGCCAGAGTTAGAAGCAAAAAATGCCCTGTGCCCTGGGAGGCAGTCCAGTGTAGTGATGCCAACTCTCACGGCCACAGTTCAAAGCCCAGCTCCCCTACTTACATGGTAGTAAATCTCCTTTCATCCTCAGATTCATGATCAATAAATAAGGGCTACGAATACAAAAGAGCTGTGGTAACAATTCAGTGAGGCATTCTGGGTAAAGAGCCTGGCACATAAGCACTTAAATTGGAGATGGGGACATCAAAGGTAGCTCACTTTTGAGGGGAGGTGTTTGAGAAAACCAAGCTCTTATGATTTAGATATAAAATGCCTCCCAAAAGTCTCAGGTGTCTGAAGGTGATTGGATTATGGGGGTATTACAGTCATCAGTGAACAATGGATTGATCTATTGACTAGTTCATATCTAAATGTGCTATTAGGAGGTGGGGCCTGGTTGGAAGAGGTGGATCACTGGGGGTGTGACCTGAAAGGGTATATTCTTGTGCTGGGCTCCCACCACCAGCACAACCATGGACTGAACCCATTGAAACTATAAGCCAAAATATACTTCCCCTCTAGCTTGGGGGTGTCCGGTATTGTGTCCCAGCAACCGGAAACAATTAATACATGAGCAATGATTTTAACTATGTTTCATTGTTTTCTTGGACTTTGGGCTTGTGTCTTCGCATAATGTCACCATGGTAAGTAGGTAGGTAGGAAGTTGCTGCTTTAAATAGGATGAGCCTGCCTTCAATTTCTATTGAATGTGTTAACATTTCCATTCATTTGACCCCGTATCTTATATTTAGCCATACAAGACAAAGCCAAACTTAAAAGGAAATGAAGGCAACAATAAGCTGGGGGGAATAGGTACCAAAAACATGGAATGTCAAGTCCAAAGTCTTTTACACATGTTCAAAGAATAGTAAGATATGATAGAGAAATGAGAAAGGAGAGAAATGGTAGAAAATGAGATTGAAGCAATCATGGAGTGTTGGATGAAATAACATTTGCAAGCTTTGTTCAGAACTGTAGATACCTTTTTAACTGGAATGAAAGCAGACACCAGAGAATTGTGGGCATTTTAAATTCCTCTCTAGGGTACCCATGCACATTACAGTCAGCAAAAGGAGCAGAGAGGAGATGAGAATACTGGTAGGGGACTGTAGCAGGAGGGCAGAGATGCTGAAGGATTGGAGCCAGGAGTAGCTGTGTAAGTGGAGAAGTGTATTCATGTTCCAAATCAGTTTTAAAGCCTAGGCAACAGAATTCACTAATGGATTGGATATGGAGAACACATGAACATAGAAGTGAAGGGTGGCTCCAAAGGTGTGGGCCTGAGATATTTATTGGGTAGTACTGCCTTCGTAACATAATTGTCCCCCTATAATGAACATTCAGATTGTTTCAAGAAGGTTTGGCATGATAAGGCAATATATTTCGTGTGGTAACTCTAAGTAATAAATTTAAATTCATGTGATAAAACTCTACCTATCTTGAAAGATGATTTTCTTATGATGATTTTCTTGAAGAGTCTTTGGCACACAAAGAATATTAGTCCTTTTATATGCCTTTGCACATATTTTGTCTCCATTTATCATTTTCCTTTGAACTTTATATCTTGTGCCATAATATTTTTTTAAGTTTTATGTAATAAGATTTGTTGATTTTCCTTCTATGGTTGCTGGGTTTTTTTTTTAAGGTTTAAAAGCAGAACGTAATAAGAGATACATATCAGAATCTTTTTTTAGAAGTAGTCCTTTAAGCTTTTTTTGAAAGTTATTTTATGGCTATGGTTATGTTTTGGTTTTCTACTTCTTCTTGAGTCAACTTGGTGATTTATATGTATAAGGGAATTATTCATTTATACAGCATTTTTAGGATCACTAGTATAAAATAGTCCATAATGTTTCTTTTACTCTTTAACTCACTTTTTTCTCTAAGGCATGTACTCTTCCTTATTTCCAATATAAAATATTTGTATTTTCATTGTCTTTATAAGTTCTATTTCCCAAAATTTGGTCTATCTTATTATATTAAAAGAAATATCTGGTAGAGTCATTCATATAATGTATTATAGTGGAATCACTTTAGATATTCTGACTCAACATTAACTTATAAAAATGTCTACCTTCCATCAGCAGAAGAACGGATAAAGAAAATGTGGCATGTATATGCAATGGAATACTATTCAGCCTTTTAAAAGAGGGAAATTCTGTCATCTGCAATAACCTACATGAACCCAGAGGACATTATGCTAAATGAATAAACCAAGCAGAGAGAGACAAATACTGCACATTCTCACTTAGACGGGGAATCTAAAACAATTGAATCTGTAGAAACAAAGAGCAGAATGGTGTTTACCAGAAGGTGGCGGTCAGGGGAGTAGAGAGAAGTTGGTCAAGGGTTACAAATACTCAGCTAGACAGGAGGAAAAAATAAGTATTTGAAAAAATTCTTCTTGCTTTCCGTAGGTGTACTTTTTTTCTGATTCCTTGCATTTCTCAGTTGAATTCTTTTCCACTTTTATTGTTTATTTCTAAAGGCATTCAGAGCGGTGACATTTCCCGTGAGAACAGTACTGGCATAAGTTTGATATGGAATATTCTCATTGTTGGGTATTTTCCAAGTAGTCTATTATTGCAGTTGTAATTTCTCTTTTAGTCTAAAAATGATTTCAGGGTTTTTTTTTTAATTTAAAACTTTTGCTGTTGATTTCAATGTATACCATGAGATGGTTTTAAAAACTCTTCCTCTGGTTAAGTCCTGGCGAAAGAATGTTAAAAGAAACCAAATATGTGAACAGCTGTGAGTAAGTCATATTGAAAAATATATATATTGATCCACCTCTTACAGTCTTGCATCCCTGCAGCAATTGCTGCCAGCTGCACAGCTGCTGTCTTGCCGCAGCACGGGACAGATTGCTGGGTGCTTTGGAAAGGAGTAACGTGGGAACCTTCTCAGCAGCCTCATCTGTTCATTCTTAACTTCTTTGGGTTTTCAGTTGTTTGTCTCCTTTTCTTGGGCAAACATCTAAGGAGACTGAGCCCAGACCATGAGCCCCAGTGCTCTTTCTCTGGTTTACAATATCTGCTGCCAGCCTAGCCCCAAGGCTCTCAATGGAAGAGGATGTTGTGGTGTTCCAAGCACATAATAGCATCTACTATGCAGCAGGATTAAGATTCCCAAATGCCTCATGGCCTGAGGAAGCCATCACCTGCACATGTTGAGGTAGAAGTAGGTGGGGAAGAGCAGAGGCTCAAGTCCCTACAGCCCCCTTAATGCCCAAGCTACATGGGAGTTTGCACAAACTAACTCCTCAATGAAGTGACCCCAAGTGGCCCTCTGATATCAACAGTTTCCCCTTGAAATTTTGCCATATCCCTTTCTAAGGAAACAAAAAATCCTAGCAGGATATCAATTTAAATGCATGACTTTGTGCCAGGCTCCACTTGAGTCTAACCCAGAGGTCAGCTGGGGGCCTTCTGCCCCTTGCATTCTTGACTTAATTTCCTTGAATTACTGCACTCCACATATGTTGCTTCAGACCTTAGTTTCAAAGGTCTGGGGAAGTCCAGAGTTGGGTTCCTACTCATATGCCTCCTTCAAGATTCTGTGAAATCAAAGAGATCCAGTCTCCAGGTCTGCCTGTCCATCCACCACAGGTGGAAGCAGCCTTTCACACACATTCTTAGGAGAGTCAGTCACACCGGAGTCTTCTGATTATTTGGGGAGAAGTAAAACAGCAAGGAGGAGGTCACATTAGAAAGGGCCCGGCATCTGGCCATCATGCTCACCCCTGTCCCCTGAGTCCTTCTCACTCCCCATACCTAACCACCTTCCTCCTGAATTTTCTGATTCCCCAGCTCCAAATACTTTCCTCTTTGGTCTTCAAATTATCTTTCTCCTTTAGAAACTTGGACATTTAGCCCTGGAGGTTCAATTTCCACCCCAGGTGGGTTAACAAGACATTTTCTTAGGAAAGAAACTAAATTTCTTGGAAAAATTCTGGTACCTACTGCATAAGGGAAATATGCTCTTTTAATTAAAGGAGGAGCATCACATTCAAGAAGCAGCCATCCAGTGACTCTGTAGTCTCTATTAGATGCAAGGTGCTTTGGGGTGGGTAGGGGGACTGGAGCAATACAAGGCAGACCTGCTCTGGAGATGCATCTAGTCTAGGTGGGATACATGGAAAACAATAAGTCAAGGAGGAGTTAACTTCCTGCTGTGAGCTTCGGGACAGGGAGTGTGATGATAAGAGTTCTATGAACAAGGAAGCAGGGCTTAGGTAAGAATCCTAACACAGTAGCACCCAGAACTTCCCAGTTCGACACACATTAATCTACACATAAGGAAGCAGGCAATAATTTTCTCCTGAAAATCAGTGTCCTTCCAAACATAACGGGAGTGATTTAGGAAGTGAGTGAGGGACACCAGAGCTGAAAAGTAGCAACAAAAAGATAAAAGGAAACGGTAGTTAGCAGTCTGTGATGCAGCCTTCCTAGAAGAGGACCAATAGCTGGATTAAGTGACCTAATGGATGATGTACATATCTGTGAGGCTAGAAGCTCAGGTCGTTTTTGAGTGCACTTGACTGAGGCAGGAGGAGGTAAGGAGAGTGACCCCCTCAAGCCCGCAGCTGAGAGCAGCAGAGGAGTTGGCAGAGCCACTGGAGAAACGCAATAGATCCACAATGTCACATGTATTCTTTAACTTTTGCCATCAGTAAAATAAATATGTTGGCATCTCAATTTATGTTAAAAAAAAAAAAAAGTGAGATTCAGAGTGTCAGTGTAACTTGCCAAAGATCACAGAGGTCTACCAAATGACAAAGCTGGATTTCAACACTGGAGCTCTGGAGCCCTAGAGCCTTATAATCTCGCAGAAGAGATAGACAACACATACACACACAATCAACTCAAAATCAGAGCAGATAATGGTAACTATGCAACAGAATAAGAAGCAGCATTCAGGCAGGCTGTCAGTCAAGGACAGGGATGGTAATCTTGCTCATTAAAATGTACAAATGACCATGTTACACGCAGGAGGAAAGGAGAAGCTCTGCAAGCAGCAAAGAACTGAGGTTGTATCTATTGTCATGAAGACGTGCAAACGCTCGAGCTACAACCAGATCAAAACTGCAGTGAGTTAGCTCAAAGAACAAGTGCACCCTCGAAGCGTCAAGCTGTAATGAGAAGGCACTGAACTAGACACCAGAGAACCAAATTTTCAAGTTCCAATGTTTCTATCATGTGGTCTGGAGGAAGATACTGACTACACATTGACTCTGCAAAAGAGAGAGTTGAGCTGGATGATTGACAAGTGCTGTTGCCTGGCCTGAGCTTTCAGGGCTCCAGCGTCGTGCCGGTGGCTCTGCGGACAGCAATACACAGAGCAGAAGTCCGCCTTGGAGCATGCATCCAGACAGAGGCCTTCAGAAAGCATAAGCCACCTGTACTTTTTCCACCTGACCACGTCCTAATCAGCAGGGTAGTGCTACTGTCGCGCTGCCCATCAGATAGAACATTCCACCTCACAGGTGGATGCATTTCAGTGGGTCGCCAACAAACTGCAAAGAAATCCCTGCTTCTAGGATCAGATAGTCTGAAATGGCAGAAGCATTAACAGACTCATAATTGTTGATTCAGTTCCCTTGCAGAATCAAAAGCAAGTGAGAATACCAGTGTGCTCAACTCAAGAGTCCCCAGTTCGGTATTTAAACTCCAGGATTCTCTGTGGCCTATAATTAAAATCTAGGTTTTCCCCTACTAAACTTAATTATCATTCATTCAGTGGTGGCAATAATAATACTAATAATAAGTTCTTACGTCAGTACTTTTCAGCTTTTCAAATGGCTCTGACATGCTTTATCTCACTTGAACTTAATGATAACCATGCTGCATGAAGTAGGGCAAGTATTATTATCTCCATTAATGCTAATAATAGCTAACATTTAGGTAGCCCTTTGCATTTATAAAGTGCTTTCATACGTATTTTCTCATTGTCCTACAGTCTGAATTCCTGGGCATAAGGACCATGTCTCAGCTATCTCTGTCATGTTGAAATGACGTGCAAGTCATTCGATGCACAGATATGCCATTTTAAATTAATTTGATTCTGGTGAAAACGCATCAAGTTGGTAGGTAGATATTTGTGTCCCTACTTTTCAGGTAGGGAAATTGAGGCTCAGAGTTTGACTGGCATGTATAAAGTCACATAAGGAGTGTCCAGACGAAGAAAACGGAATTTTCTAAATAAGTCCCAAACTGTGTTCTTTCCTCCACATCAGTGGGCATGTCAAATGCAGGCACCTGGCAACCAATCCTTAACAATGCAGCTTTTGATAGAGCAAGTCTGGAGCAGGGCAGGAGGCTCTAATCTCTAACTAGCTTACAGGTAAAGCAAAACCTGCTGGTTCTAAGACCTCTTAGAGATAGGAAGCCAAGAGCAATTAAGTGACTTTCCCAAAGTTAAAAGCCCCAAAGTTAAAAGTAGAAATTGAATTACCAATTATTCCATTAATCTTCATCCTGCCTTAGGCACATTCTAGACATTTGTACTCATGATTCAACAAAACAGCACTCAGAGAGTAATGTATTTCCAACCCCCAACCCCCACCCCATGTTCCCATACACTTCACAGTCAGGGAAAGTTTCTGCAGCTGCCACACTTTAAAATGTCATAAACAGCATTTTATTGTTTTTAAGGAACACATAGCAGGAAATGTAAATGGACAAAACTGTACTACAGAAACTCAGGTTGGATTCTTGTTGTGTTACTATATTGGCTCCCTTCGAACATCAGGATCCTGTTGACTTTATCCTTCTGTGCTGCCTTCCAGGCCCCTTAGACACGGGCCTTCTCTACCGCTTTGGGCAGAGAGACCCCAAAGTCCCTAGTGGCCTAGAAAATCACCTTCTGAGAGACATTGAGAGAGGAAAATCTGACCCTGGGTCATGCTGTGCTTGAGTACCAGACACGCTGATCCTGACAAACAGGAAACACAAAACAGCAGTGAGTAACCAGGAACCAGACAGACAGGGCTACACAAGCTGGCTGAGAAACTCCTCCGAGAACTCTATGTCTTTATCAACCGCTCTGACTTATCACCAGATGTCAGGCAATGCTCAGAGTTGTGCAAAGTGGCCAGATGTATTAGTCAGGGTTCTGCAGAGCACACAACCAGGAGGAGAGAAAGAAGAGAATGCGAAGGAGGCAGGGAGAGGGAGAGGGAGAGGAAGAGAGGGGGAGAGAGAGAGAGAGAGATTATAGGGAGTATATTGACAGAATTACAGAAGCTGGCAAGTCCCACAGTCTATAGCCAGCAAGCAGGAGACCCAGGAGAACCAATATGTGGCCACAGTCCAAGTCTGTGTGCCTAAGAATCCAGACAGTTGACGGTGGAGTTGTACACCATACACCAGCAGGCTGAAGACACAGGAAGAGGTGATATTTCAGCCCGAGCCCAAAGGAGAAATTCCTCCTCACTTGGAGTAAGGTCAGGCCTCTGTCCTCTCCAGGCCTTCAAATGACAGAATGAGCCCCAGCCATGCTGAGGACAGCAATCTACTGCACGCAGAGTCCATCAATTTACAGGTTAATCTCATCCCAAAATATCTTCCAGAATAGGGCTGCCTGTAACCCTTTCAAGTTGATAGGCAAAATTGACCACCTTGCCACAGCACCAACCACATCCACACAGTTACAGAGGCACAGCACTGAAACTCCAACACTTGGGCCATGTGCACTGCCTTGGAGATTCCCTCTGTCCTGGGGACATATTCTCAACATGACTAATGAGCTAATCTCTGAGCCTGCTGACTACTATCCCCTGCAACACATCTGGAAGATACTGGCTCTGAAATATCACTGGCCAGCAGGAAACTAGGGCAGAATGTCATATGTACAATACAGTGTGAATGGTGTCAACACAGGGATTTTTTTGGTCGTGTCCAGTGGCACATATAGAATGGTACACCCTGATCTTACCTCCAACCCCCTGTTACCCCTGAATGTGCATTTTTGTCCTTAAACTTTAATTCATCCCCCTCCTATAAGTCAAAAAAAAAAAAAGGAAATAGAAATTCTCAAAAATTAGATGAGCATGAAAAATGAATAATAAGGGCTTGGGAATCGGGCAATCTCTGGATAGGAAAGAAACTACAAGACCAGGAAGAGCCTCCAGTCAGGGGAACATGGTGAGACCACCAACGCGGTCCATCTCCAAAGGCTGATGGGAATATGTGCTGCCAACCGGGCTCCAGGAAGACCTCCTTGGCCACAATCCATTCTAGCTTGTGTTGTGAGCAGGCAGAGGGCTCGAGGAAAGAACTCGGCAGTCAAATAAAAAACGGGTATATGCACTAATGGAAAAAAGAAAAGAAAATCATTTGGGAAAGGGAGGAATATGATGCTCGTTGGAAAAGGAAAAAAGTAACTAAGGTATTCTACTTGCAAAACCTTGTCCTGGTCCAGTCCTGAAGCAGGCTTGCAGGAATTCCAGCCATGGCTACAAACTGTGCACTGAACTTGTACTTATGTGCAATACGTGACACTCAAAAACTATTTCCAATAGATACAAAGCATCATATAAGCTACTGGAAAAAATACAAACTAATAACGGTTCCATTTTCAAATAAGGGTATCATTTTTTGTGCACATGATCCTATTTAATCCTTACAGTTATTTCTGAATTATATATTTATAATACCCATTTAGAAATGGAGCAACTGAGACTTAAAGGAGTTAAATACTTTATCTAATATTGTGTGAGTAGAAAGCAGGTAAGTTGGTGTGACTAAGAAAAGCCCAAATGTCCCTGGATTTTCTTCCGTTCCGGATTAAATTCTGATCTTAGGTTGCTGCAGAAGAGCGATGAGAATGACCAAGGAGACCATCTTCGAACCCCAACCTCCTTTTCTAGGCTGTCTTTCAACTCACCAATCACTCTGGGTATGGACACTCCACCCCAATTCCCTCGCCATCACCCACAAATATCTGCTTTCAGGAAAATCTCTGGTGTTAATTATCTGGTGTTGGTTTACGGCCACACCCAAGAATAACTACAAAGAAAGTCTTCTTCCCAATAGCAAAATAAAGACCACTCTTCCCCACCAAAGAAAAAGATGTTCTTCGATCCATAAGAAAGAATAAGAGAGCAGTTGGGAAGAAGATCGGGAAGCACCCTCTTCAAACTTACCAGAACAACTTCCACTCCGTGTGTGAGACAAGACTTCAAAAAACAGAGCACCCTCAACTGTTATGACTCCCCTTCATTCTTCATTTATTTATTTTCAAGAATTTATTTCCTGGGGCTATTTTAATCAACAAATAAAAGCGTATATATTTATTATATGTGGCGTGTTGTTCAGAATTTAGTATTTATTATGTGCCGAGGACTGGAAATTCAGAGACGAGCAGGACACAGATCCTGCCTTGCAGCACCTCGTGTCCTCCTGAGGACTGAGACAGAGTGAGAAGCGGATAAGCGCTATTCGAGTGGCAGCACTGAACTGTGAGATCTGGGGACCTCGAGGGGTCACTAGCGCAGCCTTCACTGGAGAGCCTCGAGGAAGTCTACAATTCGGGCTGAGCCTTGAGGGAGGACTGGAGCTTCTGGCCAGGGGTAGGAAGAGACATGTGTGGCCAAGCATGCTGGAAGGCGCAGGGGCACAAAGGGCATGTGCGGTCTGTGGCGGGAACACAGGACCTGGAGTCCAGCCTGTGTCTGATACGGCGAGTACGGTCGCCTGAAAGGAAATTCAAACTTAGTGAAAAGCAAAGCAAACTCTAGAGGTTTGCAAGGAAAGGAAAAACACACACAGCATCCTAAGTGCCCAGCACCTCGTAGCTGCACTATTACATGTTGAATAAACAAAAACTAAGGTTCGGTTTTTGTAAAAACTGTAACTGGTATTCTGTACACGTTGGATGGATGAGGAGATAAGACAAGAAGGCGACAATCTCACTAAGGATGTCTCCCTGAGGCTAAGGTCAGGAGTCTAAGACCTACATGTCTCAATGTGTCATGAAAAGACCCCATCTCTGGGGTGACTTACATGAGAGGTCCTTCAGTTATTTCATGGAAGATGGCTTTTTGATAAGCGGATTCCACCCCCCACCAGTATTTTTCTCATCTTTTCTATGTCTAAAATTTTCTACAAGTGTAGCTTTTTTAAAAACCATGGATACACTCCCCTTAAGAACAACTCATGGAACTGTTTGATGAGCAAGCATGATATACACGAAAGCCACAGAATAGACTTTCAAAGCAACTTCCCAGAGCCCAGGCAAATAACCCTAACCCTGAGTTCCTTCATGCCAGCTACAGTCCATGGCCAGTTCAGACGGGGCAAAGGGTCTTCTCTTTGTCAAAGTTGGAAGGAGAAGACTTCAATAGTGAGTACATCAGTCCATACTGTTTATATCATGGCCTGTGCATGGACAGCCTGCTATGGCAGGAGCGCTGTGGATGATATCAAAAGTCTTTAACTCTAAAATACAAATCCAGGAACAATTAAAGCATAGGAAAAGCAAACAACATCTCCAAAGAGATTTGTACCAGGTGTTAGCAGAAGGAAGTAAATGGCAACTTACTAATGGATGATACAGACAATAACTGGTATGAAATCATTGCTGTCGTTCACACTAAAGTCACATCAAGAAAGGACCATTTCATCCTAGTAGAAAGCACACCACTAGTGCAGAGTTTAACCGGTAGCTATGGATCCAAGAGACATGAGGTCAAGTTGAACAACACAATATATACGTCTCTCAGCAACCAATTGTCTAGCATTGCACGACACCTTTATGTGCTCAGCTCTCGAGTAGCCTCCAGGGGACAGGCAGAGTAAAAGGCCTGGTCTCTTCTCTCCAGGAGTCCACAGCTTACTTCATGCACATGCTTGAATCAGTACTGGAGGATAATTGTTACAGTGTGAGGCTTGCTAGAGATGTAAGTGGAGATGAGAAACATGAAAAGTAAAAGAGATTACATGGAGCAGATGGAACTTGAGCTGTGCTTTGAAGGGGCAGAAAGTGAAAAGATACAAAGGCATTTTCTGCATGAGAAACAAACTGTCCCAAGGTGTGGGGAAGGGAATTCTTTCAGCAAATGTAAGTAATAAAAGCAGTCAGCCCAGAACAAAAGCTCTGTTCCAGAGAATGAGTAGAATAATGACCGGAGGCTAGACTGTGACAGTCCTAACCTTGTCCAAAAAATCTGGACTTGACGTTTGGGCAAAGGGGGGCCCCAGAGTGGCTCTTTAGATCTAGGTGTGAATTGACCGCATAGCTTGGGCAAGTGGCTGAATGACTGCTATGTGTTAGAGTCTGGATCTGGAACATCCCCCAAGGCCTCATGTGTCAAAGGCTTGGTCCCCAACACAACAGTGTTTCCCGGTGGGGTTTTGGATGGTGGTGGATCATGAGGTCTTTAACTTCATCTGCAGATTTAATCAATTATTGAATTCAAATTTTAATAGCATTATTGGGAGGTGGTGGAAAATTTAGGAGGTGAGGCCAAGTTAGAGGAAGTACATCACCAGGAGCATGTCTTGGAAGGCTATGTCTCATCCAGGTCCCTCCGTCTCTCTCTGCTTCCTGGATGCCATGAAGAGAGTGGCTTTCCTCTGCCATGCCCTTCCTCTATGATGTTTCTGCCTTGCCTCAGACCTAAAAGCAATGAAGCCAGCTGGCCATGGACTGGAACCTCTGAAACCATTAACCAAAATAAATCTTCCCTGTTTTAAATTTATTTTCTCAGAAATTTTGTCACAGTGATGGAAGCAAACTGTCTTAGTTACTTTTTCATTACTGGGACAAAATACCTGACACCCACATGTTAAAGAAGGAATGGTTTATTTTAGTTCACAGTTTGTAGAGGTTTCAGTTCATAGTCACCTGGTTCCAAGGCAGGGCAGCATGGCAGAGGGGAATGGAGTGGAGAAACCATCCATGGTGGGGCAGGCAGGAAGCAGCAAGGAATCAAGGGAGGAGGAAAAATATACACTCTTCTAGCCCACACTCGCAGTGACCCACCTCTTTCAATCAGGCTTCACCTCCCAACATCACACCCAGCTATAAGCTCTTCAGTGGACTAATCCAGTGATGTGTATCATACACCCATGATCCAACCATGTCCCAGAAGCCTCACCTATGAGTCCATGAGGCTCTGGGGGATATCTAGATATGGACCATGACACTAACTAACACTAGGCAAAGATGAAGAATGAGTTCGTACGTGCATGGTTGGATTTAGAGTAACACACCTTCTTTATACTTTGGTGAGAACTGTGAACTAGTCAGACATTCTCCAGAAAACAGAAGCATTCAGCTTTACAAAGGCAGCGGGTAGGGAATTGGCTTACTTGATTGTGGGTAAGTGCATCTGAAATTTGCAGGACAGTCTAGCAGGCTGGAGACGCATGGAAGAGTGAATGTTGTAGCTAGAGGCTGAAGACAATTCAGAAGCAAAATTCTGTCTTCCTCAAAGGATTTCAATTTTTTATCTCTTAAAGATTTCCACTGATTGGTTACAGCCCGCGCACATTGTGAAGGATAATCTGCCTAATGCAAAGTTTATCTTCTAATGTAAATGTCAGTCTCACCTACAAAATACCTTCACAGAAACATTTACATTACTGCTGGACCAAATATCTGGTGTTACAGGCCAGTGAAGGTGGCACACAACATTAACGACCACAATAAAGAAACCAGTAATCTTATCCATCCTAACTTGCCTCCTCTGCCTGGCACCTCGGCTTGCTGGGGAATGCTCAGCCTGCTTGAAGTTGATGTTCTGATCTTGCTCGAGGAAACATTAAAAACCAAACACTCCAGATCAGGCAGATCATAAGTTCAAGGCCAGCTTGGGCAACTTAACAAGATTCTTGTGTCAAAATTTTAAATAATTAAATTAAAATTTTAATTAAATTAAAAACTAATTAAAAATTTAAAATGTTTAAAAATAGTAAAAAGAGCTGGAGGTACAGCTCAGTGGAAAAGCACTTGTCTAACATGTACAAAACTCTGGGTTCCATCCCAGCACCACAAAGAAAAATAAAAGGAAGCAACCATTCAGTCCACATACATGGAGCCAGACCTTCTGCCTCAATAAGAAAGTCTCCACTGTCTTCCTAGATCTACTTTTCTCAAGATTTGTAATAGCTACACTACCCCTGTGGCAGAGCAGTCTCCACACCAGCTCTAAGCATCCATGCCTTGAAGATTCACCGCCCATCTGTGAGAAACAGTCTGCAACATATCTGACATCTAGCTCAGGCCATTAGCTGTGCTTTGTTTTGGTTTGATTCAAAAATTTCTGAACCAACCCTCAAACCTTCATTTAGCTTATAATTCACTGTGGCTTGAGACATCTCATGTGGGAGAGAAGGATGACTTTCATTTAATATTAACCCAACAGTTTTCTACCACTTCCTCTTTTCTAATGTTTCCCTGTAACGAACAATGGATTTAGCAAGTTGTTTAAAGTCACTGAGCTCTGAAGCATTCTTATAAGTATTCTGCTTCACACTTGACCGTCTGAAGATTTTCCTTGACATCTGTTTAGAGAAACCCACACATACCAAAAACACAGACTCAAATAAACTGTGCATTGTTCTTAGGTAATGGTCATAACATACTTGATCTTTCTTGAAAGGGAAATACTAAGCCAAAGAAAAAATTGTTTTGCTCTAAATTATTCATGCTGAACAGAAAGAAAAAGGAAAAAAAGGATTGAAGTCAGTAACCCAAAGCTACTAATTCCCTTTCTAGCTGCAAAAGAATCACTGATTAAAAACAACCCTCAGAACGTCATGTTAAAATGGCTCCTGTCTCTACCAGATTCCCACCAACCCATCGCTGAAGGGAAGAGAAAGATGAGAACTTACTGCACCCAAAGTTAAGGCTTAGAAGCAATGTAACGTCAGACTACTAGTAAGTTCCCTGAGGAGAGCTGAATTGCGAAACACCATGTCAGAGTTCTCCTCGTGGCAAGGCCAGGCTTCTCGATCGGAAACAAATGGGAAAGGATTTCTTACTGAAAGAAGAAAGCTGAGAGGGGAGGCAGTGGTCCCTGGACTTTGGAGACAGAAAAAATAAATCCTAGGAGCAGTACTCCCACCCTTCATCAGTTTGGGTACAAACCTAAAACAAAGAGATCCTGAAATTTGTAGAGTAAAGGAACAAGAAAGATATGTCAGATAAGTGACAATAACTAGAGATAGGTGTATTAATGGCAG
Source organism: Hystrix cristata (assembly GCA_004026905.1). NCBI lineage: Eukaryota > Metazoa > Chordata > Mammalia > Rodentia > Hystricidae > Hystrix > Hystrix cristata. The sequence continues at coordinate 35,441 of PVJO010005864.1, read as the reverse complement.
ATAAAGAAGTGTTCATAGCCAACAGCATAAACACTCCAGAGAACATTATCATGCTAAAGGGTGGCATTCACAATGCTAAAGCTAAGTGCTTAGAACTGTAAAATATTTTAGCTTCTTGCCTTTACATTGAAAATACAGGCAACCAGTTACAAAAACACTCATGTACTTCATCACTTTAAAAATATCCTGGGCTGTGTCCTGGGATGCACTGAGAAAGGGTCTCAATATTTCAATGTCCCTGATCATTTGGTAGCAGGAAATAAGAACAAAACCTGCTATCTTAAGACTGGCAGCAACATGCTTCCTGGTAAGCTCCTCAAGGTGAGCCTCCTTCACTATGCATGCCTTTTATTATGGTACCTATTTTTTAACCAAGGAAACTGGAAATACTACTGCAATATCATACGGAAACATTCTTCGTTCATGGAAGAAGGAAGAACATGCCTCTGGGTTGGGTCCACTGCTGTAGAGACAGGAGTCACACCTGCAGGTAACTTGCATTAAAATTAATGAGCTCGGTGGTAATTATGGAAAATGCAAAGCTCTGAGGCATCAAAGGGACAGACTCACTGCTGTGACATGACAGTGTGGTCTCTGTGTTGTTAGATCTGCCCATGTATAAAGGAAACCACAGATTTATATTTTTGCCGTAACTCATTGACTCTAAAATGTATGTTACTTTCACATTCTTACATGTTTTAAATCAGGATATATCTTGTAATCAATAGTGTCTTACAAGTGACAGCTTTCATTTTTCTTTCTTGATGGTATATAAGATAATAGTGAATATTAAAATAGGTCATGACATCTTAGCTTTTATAGAATTGAGGATGTAAGATCTCCAGTTGACTGAGTGTTGGTAACTGACTCAAGCAAAAATAAACAAAAAATGCTGCAAAGGCCAAGAAAACTGAACTAAGTAAAAGATGAACTACCAGTTCACAATCTTTTCTAATAAGACCTTCTGGCACTCTCCTGAAATTTGCGAAGATAACCGGCAAAACTCTTCTTGTGTATGTGCCAAAAAATATTGTTAGAATTGTTAGAAATTACCTGATTTTTCAGAGACTAAGAAGCTTGACCAAAAAAAAAAAAGCTAAAATGGCCTAAATTATAAGATTTATGAGATCAGAATTGTACCGTACATACAAATAATATATCTTCTAGTGATCAGAAAACATTTATAAATGTTAATCACACATTCAGGTATCTAAAAAGTCACTAAACTAAAAAAAATCAAAAGAGATCTAGACCAGGGCTCAAACTGTGACCCACAGACAATATTCAGCCCACTATCTGCTGTTGTAAATGAAATTTGACACATAACCATTCTCAACCTAGCGCATGTGTTTGTGTTCCATCGACACCACTTTCCTGCCATGATGGCAGAATTGAATGCTACACGCCTCCAAAGCCATACTCTCTGGCCCCTCACAGAAGTTTGCCTAGCACTCATCTACACCAAAATCTATAAACACAGGGAAATGGGAAGAAAATGTTCAAATAGGAAGGGGAACAAGGGAGGAGGGAGGGGAAAAAGAAGGAAGGGACAAAAAAAAAAAAAAGAAACTAGAAGAAAAAAAATGAAAACAACATTTTTGTAAATAAGGAAGAGAAGAAGGGTTGAAGGGGGGATGGGAGAAAAAGAAGCAGCAGGATATATCATGTACAGGTAGAAATTCCCTGTGATGAATGTTATCATTGTGTATATCTAAAATATACCAATAAAATAAAAAAATTGGAACATTAAAAAAAATTTTTAAAAAGAAAGAAATTGGCAGCAACCATTTTAATTCACAGAGAAAAGCACAAAAACTAAAAGCACACCAGTAAGCACTTTCTGTTTAAAATTAGAAACACAATGCACAATTGCAAATTCTCTAAAAAATAAGATATAAGTGCTATAAAGTAAAAGTGGGGGCTGACAATATCCTCAAAGGAAAAATTGATGCCATCAGAAGCTTTTCTTACTAGATAATAAAGCTCTCAAAATGTCAGGGAAATTATTTCTGTAATCTTCAAAATGTACTAGACCATAGAAACCAACAGAAAGTTGAGATTATTTTTACTAAGTTATACTGACCTTTTCTAACAAAGATCATTCAGAAACACAGCCGTAAAACAATGTCATTGGCAAAATACAGAAGCAAAAATCTGAAACTGAGTAATGGTTAATGGATCCACCAATTATGAAAATCAAACAAAAAAATTTTTAACAAATCAAGTTTTACTCATTAATGCGTTCCAGGGCTCGCTCTCTCTGTTAGACTCCAGAGTTCAAAGAGGAAATGGACCCGCTCTTTGAGGAATTCAGTCTAGTGTTTAAAAATAATAATAAATACATATAATCAATGTGAAAAATAAACAGACCCGTTGAAACGCCACAGCAGCTCAAAGTGTGACACTGGATGACAGATGAGTAAATAAATAGGGAAATTCTTTGAAAATGATTTCTGTTTTTTAAAAAAAGAGACAAAAAGAATCTGATGCACGACCTTCCTGGTAGTCAACAAGGAAGTAGCCGGGAGGAAACAATTCTTGACTTCAGTCTGGTTCTTTCCTAATTTGAGATCTTCAGAGATCTAGTTTCTTACTTCCGTCCCTGCATTATATCACATCATTAGTTATCTTCCACTATATAATATAGTGTCTTCTCACACTTTCCACTAATACTTCTCTATTTGTACTCGTCCTCTTAAACTCAAGCTTCTCAAAAGCCTTCGCCTTACTGTTGCTGTATTCAAAGTTGAAGAGCACAAACTGTGGGTCCAGAAGCTCACTGACAGCTTTTCCTTCGGACGGTGACCAGGAGGGACTCTGTCCTCTGCTGACACATCGAAGGAACTGAGGCTTATTGTTACAAGGAAGTCTGTGATTGTCATACAGTAAGATCAGAGGTCTTGGAAAAGTTGCGTTGAAATAAAAAGAACTCAGTTTCCTCAAATAAAAAATGAAGGGATTGAACCAGGTTCGTGCTGCCAACATATACACTATCGCAATCTAAAAGAAGGAGAATGAAATCGAGATTCGCCATGCTAGGGGAAGGGACTGGCTATGAGGGACTGAAAATTGACCACACCAGCAAAGGGCTATCTCCAGTTGTGATAAATTCTTGTACTCATTAAATCTTTGCCAAATTAGAGCCATACAGAGGCAAAAATGTACAAGACTATTCTCTGCCTCCCTTCAGTCACTTATTTCTCTTCTTGAGTGCCTTGTGCTTAGGATTATTAAATGCTAAATAAACCTTAAGCCTCTCCATCAAAATTCAGCCCCTGTTAAGCTCTTTAGCATGCTACAGTGGAAACAACTAGCTCATCAGATGCAATCTACAGATTTGTTGGTGAACACTAGAAGGAACAGCATTAAACTTTGATCTTATCAGTGAACACACTGGCATTTTCATTAAGACAGTTCAGAGACAATGCATTATTCCACCATTTTCCAAAATCAAACAACACAGAGAATTTTGAAAGCACAGGAGAAAGGGCATACCAGGCCAAGTGGTAGAAGGTCATGGTGCAGGGCTGCTGGTCTGGCGATGGCAGCGTGTAAGAAGTGGAGTTCACAGGCACACAGAGAAAAACATCACTTTCAGAACTACAGCAGGATGACCTCATTCATTCAGGGACATGAGATATCCAGACCCTGGGCCTTCTGCCTAGCACCCATCGCATTCTCAGTCCTAAAGACATAAAAGAGCAACAGAATTATCAGCAGAATATTGTGTCTGTAATATCATTAGCATCAGGGAGAATATATTTGACCCCTGGGACAATATGGCAAAGCTAAGCTCTCTCTGAGCTTATGCAAGAGTTAGTCACCTGGTCTGTATGGGGATAGAGAGTTCTAGAAAGGGACTTCCCACAAATGAGATACCAGCTCTCTTTCTTCACTATTTCCAGAAATGCTGGCAGCTAAGCTTTCAGCTTCCCTAGGTAAAAAGAAAGGTGTGCCAAGTGCCAGAGGGCCAGACTCAGGAGTAAAAGTCTTGGGATGCTTGATGACCTACTGAGATGCATGGAGTGCCAATGAACAAGATCTTGATTTGAGTCCCACTGAGAGAAAACTACCCAGACAGAAAAACTGGAAGTTTAGTAAGGGACAAGTCGAATCACAGCAATCTCCAACAGAGACAGGAGATGTAAAAAGCATTTATGCATTACAACACCCTGAACAGCTGTAGATGCTTTGTATTATTTACTCACTTTTCAAAGTGGAAGAATTATATTGTGATTACTATTACATATTGTTTTGTGAATTCGTTTGTAACCTAGATTAAAAGGAAACTATCTGTAACATCATAGTATATTGCTTAAAATTGGTAGAAATAAGTAATCGATAACCGTATTTTATCTGAAGGGCTTCATAGACACAAATAACCACTAATTAGAAGGTACACTGGAAATAACCCCCATTAAGATATCACAATACATGCCTCCATGCAAATGTAGTAATAAATACGCTTCTGACCAATGCAAAAGATTACTTAAGTAAATAAAGTGACAATATGCTTTCCTGAATAGAATGACCTTTATAAATCTAAGAATTTTCAGTAAATTTATAAACTGAATGTATATTATCAGTAGGATGTTTCAACAACACAAGTTGACTTTAAAGTTGACATCAAAAAATTGAAAAACAAAAAGAGTCAATAAAATTGTGAAAAAGAAGATTAATTCAATGGTTATAGCTTTATCATATATTAAAACACATCACGGCTGGTTGTGGTGATATACGCCTATAATCCCAGCGCATGGGAGCCTGAGGCAGGAAAATCACCATGAGTTTGAGGCCAGCCTGAGCTACATAGTGAGTTCAAGGTCAGTCTGAACTACATAACAAGATGCTGTCGAAAAGCCAAAACAAATAAATAAAGCATCATACAGTCACAAATGAATAGTAATATACTAGTGTATGAAAAGACAGATGGATGCGATAGTCTAGAAGTCCAGAAATATATTCAAATAAGAATTAAAACACAGTAAATGATGCAAGGGATATTTCAGGTAACTTGTTAAAAATTAAGAATTTTTTAAATAAATGGTTTGGGGACTACCAAACAACCACTGTGAGGGAAAAATGAAATTGGTTTCATATTTCATCGCATATATCATCCAAATCATTTTAGTTGGATCAGAGATTATAGTCTTTAAAAATTAAAACCATAAATAGAGCCAGAAAAAAACTTATGGGATGATTTTTTATTGTAATCTCAGAACAGCGACAGTTTTTTCCAAATATAACACAAAACTGAGAATCATAAATAAAAAGACTGCTAGGACTTGCGTTTCTGGCCATGATAAAATAATGGGTATTACATTAGTGTCTTCATCATAATCAATTATAGAACAGTACAAAATGTGCAAAGAATTTCTTTTAAGGCATTGGATAATAGGCAGAAAAAAATCTGCAATCTCTGAGTATAGGAAAAGTTGGGAAGTGAGCTGAGCTTGGCTGTCCTGCTGAGCTTACAAGGCAGAAATCAGAGTTCAGAGCACCTGTTTTCACAAAGAAAAGCATAAAATCAAGAGGAAGATGTGCAGAGGCAGAGTCTCCAACAGCCTGTGCTGGGCTCTTCCATGAGCACATGACCGGGGCTAGAGCATCCCATCCCAGCTTTCCCAGGTAGCAAACTGCAACATAGCTGAGAAAGGAACAGAAATTCCAGGGCTGGGTTATGCTGAGGTAAGAGCAGCACTAGGGAGTACTCGCCCTGCCAAAGTGGAGAATCCGCGTTAATGCATCAACTTCAGGCTGTTATCAAAAAAGCTTTCTTTAAGAGTAGGGATGCTGTTCTCTAGACATTCCTAAAATCGGCAGTGTCTAACAAGACTTTTATGGAAAGGAGACTTTGGATGTTGAGATCCCCTTTGTTAGAAGGGAATTCCAGGACTCACAGGGGGTGGGAAATATAGCCACTCAAATAAAGCATAAAGTGAAACCCACACAGATTCAAAAGGATCAGCCATTGATATCAATGCCTGCCAAAACGTGACTCAGTGATTTTCAAAGAAAGATAGCAGAACCTAGATTCCATGCAGCATATTATTCTAAAAGTCCAATATTCAATAAAAACCACAATTAAATATACAACGAAACAAGAAATGTGAGCTATCATAAAGGGGAAGAATGACCAATAGAAACTAAAACCAAGATGACCCAGATGGTACATATGGTAGAAACTCCACAGAAACTTTGACATTATATTTTCTAAAAATGGCTACAAGACCTCCCATCCTGTAAGCTCTCTTTCCAACTGGCTGAGCCAATCTCCTACAGCCTGGTCTTAGAATATTCAGATCAGTTGGATGCAACGGAAATGACATTATGGAACATCTTGGCCTAGGTCATAAGAAGCCCTGGAGTTGCTACCTGCGTCTCTTGGAACTCAGTGTGAGAGGTGAAGCTACATGGAGAAGCCACATGGAGGCGCTGTGTTTGATGACCTCAACTGACTGACACTCTCCTGAGTTGGCTTTAACTGACAAGCAGTATCAACCGCTACTCCTGTGACTGAGTCATCTTTGTCGAGCTGTCTGTCTAAAGTGACAAAAGTCATTCAGTCTGTGGCGAACAATATATGGTTAAAGAAAAGTTTGAAGAAAAATGAATACATTCTCAAGAAAAGTGTGGGAAAATATCAAATGTTCTAACACGTGTAATAAGAATTTCAGGAGGATCAAAAATAAAGTAAGATAGGACAGAAAAATAGTAGAATAGATGACTAAAACTTCCCCAATTTGATTTTTAAAACAAAATTCTGACTAAGAGATCGAAGAAGCTCAGTAAACTCTAAGCAGGGTAAAAATTAAAAGGCCCAATCTCAGGATTTTCATCCTAAAATTGCACCAAGATAAAGTTTAAAATTACGCAGGGGTGGGGGTTGAGACTGATAACCTATAAGAAAACATAAATTAGAATGATTACTAACCTCTCATGATGAATAATGGAGGCCAGAATTTAATGAAATAACATGTTCACAGTGCTGAAAGAGTTTTCATATCCAGCAAAAATATTCTTCAAATATAGAGGTAAAATACAGATATTTCACAAAATTTTAAAAACTGAGAAAATGTGTTGCTAGTAGACTTTTGCTAGAAGTAATACTAAAAGGTAACCTTCAGTCTGAGGGAAAATGATACCAGATGGAAATAGGATCTATGAGAAGGAATGGGGAAAGCCAGAACTACATGAGCCAATATAAAACATATTTTTCTTTTCCAATTTATTTAAAGGATAACTGATGGTTGAAAGGGAAAAGAATAACCATGGGAGGTAGAATTTACAACATATTGAAGTAAAAGATGAGAAAAATGCACCAGAAAGTATAGGAGTTGGGTAAATGGAATTAATCTTATTTCATACAAATTGTACTCCAATAAAGTTGGCCAAAAGGATACTGAATAACTGATTACATAAAAACTTTCAAATAGTCTCCAAAAGACTATAAATCAACAGGAAAATAAGCATGTTAAAACATGAAGAATAAATTAATAAAGATAATAATGAAAGTTAATAATTTAAGAATAAAAATTTTTAAACTAGAAGACAATAAATCCAAAAAGTACGTTGAAAACACTTAATAAAAATGAACATGTCTTAATTCTGCTTAACAAAAAAAGGTAAAATAAAAATAAATAATATAGAAAGCCACAAATTGTCTTAATCGTAGATACAGATAAAAGTTTACAAATTCAAAAGGAATGCCATAGACAAATTTATGCTACTATAACAGAAATGTAGATGAATTTTTTTTCTAGGAATTACATGTGAACATAGAATCAAGAAAGAGTTAGAAAATCCAAATAAAGAAAAAAATGAAAAATATGCTCAAAGTAAATGTAAATTAGTAGAGACGCTACAGAAAACAGAATAGAGATTCCTCGGAAAGCTAAAAACACGCCTGTCATGTAATCCAGCTATCTCATTCCTGAGCACACGCATGAAGGAAACGAAGTCAGATGCCTGCACGCCCGTGTTTACACCGGCACAGTTCACAACTGGCAAGCTGCGGAATCGGCTGAGGTGCCCATCAACACACGAATGGATTTTAAAAATAGATGGCATAATGGAGTGTTATTCAGCCATTTACAAAAATGAAATCATGTTATTTGTAGGAAAATGAAGGTTAAGTGAAATTAGCCAGAGAGAGAGAGAGAGAGAGAGAGAGAGAGAGAGAGAGCGCGTCACATCTTGTCTCTGATAGGTGGAAAAATATGTTTGAAAACAGGGAAATGGAAGTGAGGTGAGAGAAGAGGGCAGGAGGGCAGCAGGGATGGTGAATACGATCAAAGCGCCCTGTGTGCACGTATGAAAATGGGACGGCGAAGCCCGTTTTAAAAGCCAAACATAAAATTTCTAAAATGGGGGAAAATCTTAAGGACCTTGGATTTGGCAAAGATGTCTTAAATACAACACAAAAAGCACAAGCTAAAAATTTATAAATTTGACTTTATCAAAATTAAAATTTGCTCTTTGAATGATAGCACTAAGAAAGTTAAAAAGGAGGCCAAAGACTGAAAGAAAATATTTAAAATATCTGTAAATAATATTTCTAACAAAGGACTTATATCTACCATTTGCTGCAATTCAAGAACATTCTTACAACTCAGTAAGGACAAATAGCTTTTTTATTTTAATTAGGTAAAGTACTTGAACAGGTATTTGACCAAAAAAAGCTATGTGAATAGCAAATAAGCACAGGGAAAGAAGCTCAGTGCCATCAGTTGTTAAAGAAACACAACTTCAGATCAAAGTGAAATATCACTACCAGCTCAATAGAATGGTTAATTTTAAAAGAACTGAACAATGCCAAGTGCTAGCGAGGATGTGGAACTCACATCTACCGCTAGTGAGAGTTTAAAATGGACACTTTGTGAACAGTTTTCATTTTCTTCCCATATGCCCTACCCATCATGCTCTAGGCATCTACCCTAGAGAATACACCCGTATGCAAATATTACTCACACCTATACTTATAATAGCTCAAAACTGGGAACCACCTAAATGTGCTTGAACATATAGGTAGACAAGTAGTATATCCATTCAGTGGCTACTATACAGCAGTAAAAATGAAGAAGTACCCCATTAAAATGCGTTCAGTGTAACATATATCAAGTATAACTCAATAAACATGTAAAGATTTTTCCATTCCAATAAATAATTTCATCCCTTGCTTATGTTAATATAGTGGACATTGGTGGTTGCCCTCCCTCCATCAGTTCTCTCCTTCACCGTTGCCAAAAGAACTCCAGTTCTGAGGATCGAGAAAAGAAATTCTGTCTCTGTGTCCTTGGATGGCTTTTCTGATCTGCGTATCCCTACCCCCTTAGCAGCAGGTTCAGGAAATCACATTGAAGTCATTAATTACTGCAGAATTTGACTCAGAAATAAGCATGTAACTCAGTTCGGCTCCACTATAAGCCAGAAGGAGTACACAAGGAACTGTAAAATAAGTTTCTCTCTTTCTAGAGCGAGCAAGCAGACGAGACAAACTGTCTTCTAGACAGAGGAAGTATTAGTGTGTAACCCAAAACGACTATAACCATTTTATCTCCATGAGGGAAATAATTGAAGGGAGAAACGAACACATAGAACAGCACAGACTCAAGGGAACCCAGAGTAAGGAAGGCAGAATTATTAGAATAAGGTGAACCGGAAGCCTGCAAGCTCTTAAAATCCCAGTTAGAAGAGTTAACCAGCACTCTGGTTGTGTAAGCAAGTTGAGTCACCCACTGTTACTACGAGCCACATATCCTACCTTAGAAACTTGTTTTCATCATAACATTTAACAGTTAGTTATTTCCTCCTTCTGCAAATATCACCTTCCCTCACCTTTGGTGATTGTATCCTCTTAATCTGTAAACGCGAAAGACCACCAAGTTTGTAATTTCAGTTCAGATTCCCCCCCGGCTCCAGGTTCGTATTCCACCTGCATACTCAAATTCCCCAATCAGTATCTTAATTTAGATACTAAAGTACCCAGTATCTTAATTTGTCCAAAACTGAGCTCACCATCTTGCATCACACAAGCTCTCTCCCACTAGTGTTGCATATCAGAGTAAGTATCACCCCCATCCCTTCAGTTCAAAACAAAGACCCAGAAATTATCTCTAACTCTATTCCCTCTTTCTCTCTTCACTGTCTCCCCACTCCAAAATCAATCACCTGATCCTACTGATCATATCTCCCACACATCTCTTGGATCCATACATTTCTCTCCGATTCTATTGTCACTCTAATCCAAACATTCAATTACCCATTTCCTAGGAACAAATGTATTCTACTTAACTCTCGATTAATCCACTCTTCATACTACACGGCACTTCTGAATATGCAAGTTCCACATTTGCAGGTTCAACCAAAAGCAAGTTGAAAATATTTGGGGAAAAATTCCTTCTGCAGTGAACGTGTACAGACTTTTTTTTATAATTGTTCCCTAAACAATACAGTATAACAACTACTTACATAATATTTATGTGCTATTGATTTTTATAACTAATCTAGATGCAATTTAAAGTACACGGGGACCAAGATACATCATCTACAGACACAAAATAACCATGAACAATGTACTAATATATGTTCTTGGTAAAAAATAAAATAAAATAAAATAAAGTACACAGGGACATTGAGGTTGGTTATATGCAAATACTATGCCACTTTATATCAGAGACTTCAGCATCTGGGGATTTTGATGTGGACAGGGGAGATCTTTGAACAGCTCCCCCGTGGACACTGAAGGGTGACTGTATATACTTTTTAATGCAAATCGTACTGTGGTGTTTGCCTGCTTACAATTCTTTAATGGTCATTCATCATCCTTAGAAAATAGTCCCTAGTACAAACTAATGCTTGATCTAGCCCCATCCAACCTCTGTGGTTTCATCTCATGTTGCTCTTCCTTCCTCTGAATTGCACCACCCTCTGCATCTCTCAGGTCCTTGAAGCCATACTGCATCTCGGGACAGTCACACAGGCTCTTACCTCTCACCAGCATCCTTTTCCCATCATCCCACTTCACACCCTTCCGCACCAGGGCTGGGGGGCAACAGATACTGAAATCCATATTGATATAACTGGTGATTGCTAGATGTGTGTACCCCAACCATCCTGCCTGGCTATCATCTAACTACTTCTTAGTTAGGATCTAGAGTTCAGCTTCAACACCTCTGCCTCTAGGAAACCTTCTCTGACAACTTACGCAGGTTCAGTCTGATTAATATCTTTAAATTTTGAATCGTAACAGCATATAAGTTAGGGTTCTTTAGAGGATCAGAATCAATAGAAAATATACGTATAATTGTGCAAGGGAATTTATTAGGAAGACTCACAAGAGCAGAGATGAAAGAGTCCACACTGGCCATGTGCACTCTGGAGAGCTGGAGGATCCCACAACCGCTCGGCTCAAGAAGAAGAAATCCCTGGAACTACAGGGACCGAAGATGCAGCACCAACACAAGGCTGAAGGCCTGGAAGCTCCCTAGGGAGTCACTGGCATGAGCCTGCAGTGGAAAACCTAAGAAACTGAAAACCGATGTCCAAAAGTAATGGCAGCTAAAGAGGCACCAACTCGAGCTTCTTTCTCTTTATTCCAGCCAGAGTGTAAGTCTGTTGGTTGATGTCGCCTGCGACTGGGGTGAGTCTCCCCCCTTCACTTTGCAGGACTGCATGCCAATCATCTGTGGAAAGCCCCCTATGGACACAACCAGAAATGTGCTTTACTAATCTGCTTGGTGTTTCTTAGTCCAGTCAAGCTAACATATCGCCATTAATGGTCACAAGCACTCAGCACACTCCTTTGTTTAGTGTCAGCCTGTAATTTCCACCTAGCCAAGCTACAGGACTGAACATAATGGTATACATAAGAATACGGTCAGACCATTTTTATAATGTGTAAAATGTCTACATAATATTTAACAATGCACATTTTCTCCCTATCCTAATGATGACCTTGGCTTAAAAATAATGTAAAAAACAAAAAATAGAATAATATGGATACTCCTTTTCATTTCAATAATTTGGCTTTTACATCTACTTGTCACTCCACACAGCTATGAGCCTACAAGTGTAAGTGTACAAATCTCTGTCCCCTCTGCAAATACCCACAAAAAAAAAAAAGATACAGAAGATTATATTCATACGAAGCCATGCAGATCAGTCAAAGGAACTTACTAATGGGGGAATCGATCCAATTGGCACTCAGATGCACTTCCACAAAAGATATTTTAACAAACTAATTCTGTAACTTTTACCAGGTATATATCTATTACACTCCATATGAATTTCAGAATGTTCCCAGCAGTTCTGAGGAGCAAGGACTTGAGACCCTCAAATGAACAGCAGGAACAGCTGTAACTCTCAATTTCCTCTTTACCTGGAGAGAGAACCAAGAGACCATTGCTCTCTCCTGAATTCATCAAACCAGTCATTATGCTGCCCCGTCCTCTTCTACAATCAAGAAAGCAACACTAGCTAGCCATCAGGCCATTCACCAAGCAGAGCAATTTCAAGGGGACAATGAAACAAGCAGAGAAGGGCAACCTAGATTATTTTTTTTCTGTTGCCCTATTGGGGGAGGCCAGAAGCAGGCTCTGCATGTATTACACAGTTAATATGCAGCTCAAACCATCAGCAAAATTCCCAAGAAAGCAACATCCAAATTAGGGGAAGACATATATGGTCTGGCCAGACAAGCCTGCATTGCTGGTAGGGCACAGAAAACTTTCTAGACTACTGGAAAAATATCATGAATAGGGAGCATTGGCATGTTCCCAAAATGAATTCCTAAATATGCAAAATATTCCTAAATATTCAGAATTTTAATTTTCTCCTGGAGAATACTATTAGTTAGAATCAGGGGTTCCACCATTATGAAAAACAATATTTATATTCCTCAAAAAACTAAAATAAGAACTTCCATGTTATTCAGCAATCTCAGTACTAGGAATCCATCCAAAGAAAAGGAATTCAGTATGTCAAAGAGACACCTGTGTTCCTCTGTTTGTTGCAGCACTATTCAAAATAGCCAATGATCAACTGAAATGCCCATCGGTGGATGAGTAGAAAAATAAAATGTGACATTATACACCACAATGGAATACTATTAAGCCATAAAAATGAGTGATACCCTGACATATGTGGCAACAGAGGGAACCGGAAGGCAGTATGTTAAGTAAAAGAAGCCAGACACAGAAAAACAAATACTGCACTTCTCCCTTATATGTGGAAGCTAGAAAAGTTAATCTCATAGGAGTGGAGTAGAGCAGAGGTAACCAGATGCTGAAAAGAGGAGGGGAGGGGGCACGGAAAGAGAATGGATGATGGCACCAAAATACAATCAGACAGAAAGAATACTTATGTGTTCTACAGCACAGTAGGGTGAGCATTGTTAACAATAATTTATTGCATGCTTCAAAATAAATAGGAAAGAGTGTTTTTAATTTTTCCAACAGAAAGAAATGATATATACCTTTGTGGTGATGGAAATGCTAATAGCCCTGATTTGAATCTTAAATATTGTATATACATGTGGGACTATCACACTGTAGCCATAAACACATACCATTATGTCCATAGAAAACATTCTTTTACAAAAGAATCATGGGCTCTGGAGTCAGATAGACCCAATGTTGAATACACACTCCTGAGATCGACTAGCTCCTTCATGTCTCACTCCTTGTAGGTACAGTATCCGCAATACTATCTGTATGTGACTGTTGCTATGGCGATCACAGCAGTGATTTGAGGCAAATGAGCTGACTGCAGGACTCCAAGTCCTGAAGGCATCCAAGTAAAGACAGGCCTAATTAGGAGTGTAAGTGTTCAGAAGGGTGTTTGAGGCTGCAGAGATTAAACCTGGTCCAAAGCAGGACCAAGGTAAACCAGGAGAACTTCAGTGGGAGCTAACAGGCTGGAAACTAGGATTTCCCAAAGTTACTTCCAAGGAGTACTAATTCTTCATGACATGAATACATTTTATTCCTTACTGGAAAAAAAGAAAAAAAAAAGGTTTATGAACCCCATGCATTTAGGAGACATTGGAGGCAATGATTTAAAATCTTTCTTCTTGCCAGATTTCTAGGTGACTTGCATAGGCAAATACTCCTGATGGCCCCTGCCCCAAAATGAACTTGACCACAGAGACTTTATTTCTTGGTGCATTTCCACATACTCTGAGACACTGAGTCTAAATGAATGGGCCTGGGGTCCTGTCTGACAACTCTTTCTCGAAGACAAAACCCAAAGCCATTGTAACCACACGTACTATAGTTAGTGTGTAAAAGTAATGAAAACATTCTTTGTATATTCCCTATTATTACACAAGGGTGTCCAGCACCTATGAGATTTCCAACGTTTAACTATGATTGAGAACTAGAGAGAAAATTTGCTGATTCCAGAAGGAAAAAAATACAGAGAGAACACTGCAAAAAATTGCCACAGATATTGAAGTAAATACCTGCGATACGTAACATCATACCAACTGGCCAACTACTCTTCACATTATGTGTACTTACTTAAAAATATACTGACGGAACATGGAAAATGTTTAACACATTTGATATGCTGTGATTCAGGGACTCCATTAAAGTGAGAACCTAGAATTTAGAAATGGCAACTGCTGCTTTCAAAAGGACCGTATCTCCGCATGTCCTGAGAGCCAGACCTGAACCCAGTTGATTTACCCAACAGTGGGGCAGGGTGGGGCGTTTTCCATCCCCACTTCCACAAGCCCTCAGTGCCCACAGACTCTACATTCGGACTCCTCACCACCGAGCAAATCTTTTTGGCAATAGCCACAGGACCCCACAGCAAAACACTGTTCTTTCTCACTGAATCACCCCTCCTTGTGAAAAGCCATTCAGGGCACCTATTTTACAGCTGGTGCCTTCGCATTCACTGCTTTTGAAAGGAACTGGGGCTTCAAGGGTTCTCTCCAAATAGATGGCAAAAGACAACACAGTCAGGAGTGGGCGGGGGAAGGGCCAAGAGAAAACCCAGGCTGCTGCTGGTCTTCTGAAGAGATTCCATTTGTTTGCATGCAGATGCCTGCTGATCTTGTGAAGGTACAAACCCTCCTGCAGGCCTGAGACTGTGTCTCACATCCTCGGCAGCCCCAGTGTGGCTTGGAGGGACAGCTCAGGTTGGTTACAGGGCAGAATGAGCAGTGACCGTGGTTAGGGGGTCCGCATCCACATGCCTTGCTCTGTGGTCTGCAGAGTCATCAGGACCCAGGGGATGAGTCTAAGCCATCAGTCCATTTCCCTTCTTCTTTGCAGAAAAAGAAAACAAAAATGAGAAGCTATGTCTTGAAAAGCCCCAAACATTGACCTTTCTTTCAAATCAATCTTATTTTTCAAGGTCTGTTAAATATCACAGCAAGAAATTCTCCCTTCTCACTTCTAATGTTTGATTTGAACACTGTGACTCATTCCTCATTGTCTCCTGTGTCCCAGAGTCTGTTGCGAGTGATTTAAACAGCAAATGAAATAAGAGGGTAAATACACACACACACACACACACACACACACACAAGGAAACTGCCCTTTCATTGTTACTCTAACATGGAAAACAGTACAAGCAGCCACATGGAAGAAATTAGCATACATACAAAGATGAAGAAGCAAAGAAAATACAATTAAATTTGCTGTCTGAAAAGAGAATATTCCTCCACTCCAGACTTTTTTGAGCTAATTCCCCTGTCTTGGCAGCAGTGGACTCCCCCGTGACATCTCTGCCCTTAAGGATTTCACCACTTCCTCTGAATCCATAACCTTTTCTCCCTCCCTCCTCGTCCCCTTGCCTATTCTTGTCACTAGAGGATGTACAATGACATGTTCAAGAAAACGCTTGCCTAGAGGCCAGAGTGCGTTTCCTCCACACTTGGATTTCCATTTATTCCACTAAATTTCCTTACAATTAATTTTTAAAAGGGCTGAGAGAGTTCATTTCCCAAACAGCTGACAAGAGCTGTGTTCCCTGAAAAGCAAACCAAATGCTACTCGGTGACCATTTTTGCTACCACTCTGAAAATCCTCACAGGCTTCAATTCTGACTCTGCAATGTGCACTTTATTACTCTGATATAGTAATTGGGATGTTGATACTCCCATGATACCCATCCAGAGCCAGGAACTGGTTTATCTTAATTGCACTTTAGCCTAAAGCATATTAAATGCAACTTGATTATAAAATGCATCTGAATTGCCATAATAAATTTCCTGGCAAGATTTCCAAACACCAAGTAAAGAAATCTATAATCACCTAGTCTGGCCCTTTTGTGGACTTGTTAGATAACTTTGTATAAAGGCTGTTCCCTCCCCCTACCTCCCTTTCTCAGTCAATAAACCAGTAATAAGAGATTTGTCTAGCACTCAGAAATGGCTGCAAGACGCTTCTTTATACTTGGACAGCACATCACACATGACAAGCTGGCATCGGGCTAAATATGTCAGGATGCTGCTTTGGCACAGGTTGTTGGAGTGGTCATTTTATTTTTAAATTCCTATTGCATGCCCTCATTGGCCTCGTCACTCAGTCTGACCCTTTACAGCTCACAGTTACACATTGCACATGTGCTGCCTTATCTTGCCCAGCGCCTTGACAGTCATACTGCCAACACAGTTCCAGGCACAGAGAGCTAAAGGAACACACTTGATGGAGCGAATAGGTGGCTGGAAGCAGGGACACCTAGCTCCTCTGCCCAGACCACTGGGTGAGAGGTCTTCCTGAACACGCCCAGGGTGACAGCCTGCCTGCCCGATCCTCAGCGTTCCAAGCCAGACCCTGCATCTAATGGAAAGCAAACTCGCGTGCGAGTAAGGCAAAGAGGAGGGGAAAAACCCAGGCAAGTGCTTGCTCCATGCCTGCCTCCCACACACACCTGAAAGAATTTCAAGCCACAAAAAGTGGCAGAAATAGCATGAAAAATTATTCAGCCTTGACCTCTACCTAGAGACCACTAGGAGAAAGAATGCAAAGCCAAAAATGTGTAAGTACCTTTGCCTTCAGTAATGAGGCACAATGCTCACCCTCATTTTGAAATGAAATTCATTTTTTAAATCAGGGGGCTCAAAGAACTACAAATATAGCCATGTGTGGTGGTGTACACCCATAATCCCATCACTCTGAGAGGCTGAGGCAGGAGGATTGCAACTTGGAGCCCAGCCTGAGCAATTTAGTGACCTAGTGAGACCTTGTCTCACAATTTAGAAGGGAGGGTTGTGATTTAGTGTGAAAACTCTGGATTTAATCCATATATATATATTTTTTTTTAATCTGTTGTATTCTCTCAGCTGCCTTTCTTAGTTCAAGCACAGATATCAGAGAGCTGAAGAACACTTGCTAAACATTTGCCTGCAACCTGTTTCCCTATAAGACAATAGTGGGACAGTATATATTGCAAAACTCCTGAATACCTAAGACCACACTAGCCCACAAGCTCACTGGCTAGGTCACAGGTGACAGCCCCAGACCACAAACATAGAGTATCCCCCTAAGAAGCATTCTGATGGCGTGAAATAACAGCCAATCAAACAGAGCCAGGATTCTCAACTTTTTTCTTTTTTTTTTTTTTTTTTAAAGGAAATAGCTTCACATTGTTGGTTGGTTCGAGCGCCCCCATGTGTAGCAATACAGTAATATCACTTCAGGTTTTTCAAAGGGCTGTTTTAAATGACAGATTGGTTAACATACATTTGCTCTTTTGCATTTGCTTCAGGAGCCTTCTGTGAAACTCTGAAGACTCACAGCTACCCTCAGTATGAATTTTTCTTCCTGGATCCAAACTGACATCACAATTTATACCTGAAAGAACGAGATGCAGCTGTTAACAGGAATGGAGGCTGATTTCAACTTGCCTGTTCTGGTTTAAGCCTGTCAGGTCATCCTGTCTTTTTCGTTTTCCTACCCCTCCACCCCCTGCACCCTGAGGGGCGAGGCTCTAAGCACACACACTCTCTCTAGCACTGAATAACTGGAGCTACTTCTATAATAAGCAAATCTCAGGAGATTTCCCACCATCCGCACTTTGGCCTCAAGAAAGCCAGTCTTCTCTGGTCTGTCTCCCCCCTGGGGACCTGAGGGCAGCAGTCATCTCACAAATAAGATGCATCCGAAGCAACACCTGGCCTGGAATAGCTAGGCGCCCAGTGAATGTTAATCGAATCCAAACCTATAAGCTCTGGTCCAATCCACTTGCTTTATTATAGTTCTAGAAAACAGACACAACACTCATCCTTTAAGATCAGCCATCTTTCTGAATTTCCTACCTTGCCTGACCTACTGCTGGGCACATAGTGATCCCACATAAACCAGCAAGAGTGGAGGCAGGGAAGATGGGCACAGGGAGGGAGTTTGCCTTCTTAATATAATTTTTCACTGTCTTTCTTTGGCAGAGGAAAGTAATCAAAGGCATGTAAGAAGTAGAGAGTCATGTAAGAATTTTAAACCATCCACACAGAAAACCTGGAGTCTTTATAGAAAAAAACTGTGGAAAATGTTTTCCCCTCATCTTCCTCTCTCTGTCTCTCTCTGTCTCTCTCTCTGTCTCTCTCTCTGTCTCTCTCTCTGTCTCTCTCTCTCTCTCTCTCTCTCTCTCTCTCTCTCTCTCTCTCTCTCTCCCCTCTTTGTCTTGAGGTTAGGAAGGCATGACTCAACAGTTCAACACACACTAAAAAAAAAATAAAACACAAGCCCAGAATTGCCAAAGAAAAATGGTCCAACCTTGGTCACTATGTCAAACCAACCACACTAGGTCTTGCACTCTGTTTAACAAAAAGAACATTTACCAAGAAACCATGCTCTCGGGTTCTTCTCACCCAAAAGCCAAAGCACTGTTCACTGCTTAGCTCTAAGCTAGCCAAATCCAACAAAGCCTTAGAGATTTTTGGCTTAATCTTCTCACTGAACTCATGCCAGCCTCGCACGGGCACAGCCAGGGCATCGTCACCCAGCCTGAGGTGCTGGCAGCTTCTCCTTCACACTTCTTAGCACTTTTCCTGCTCAGGCCAATGGCAAAAGCTTCCCTCCCTCCCACCCACAGCACCTGGGGGCACCTCCAACAGTGCAGCCTGGCTGGAGAAGCGCCTCACCTACAGAAAGTACAGCCAAGTCCTTTAATAGGTAATTCTACAACCTTCAAGAACTCCAGAAAGTGCCTGCCTCATCTAGATACTTGGTACTCCTCGTAACTAAAACATTACCATAACCAAAAAATGGAGAGGGAACGTGTGATGTAGATTCTCTCCATCATCATTTTTCAAGTCCTTAGTTTACTTGATAATATCCATTTAGTTAAAATGTCTCTCATATTTATCTTCCTTCCTGCCACCATCAAAATCTCATCCACACAAACTAGTGTTACTAAGCAGTTAGAAAGCCTCCATTCTTTTCATTGTCCAAGCTGTTCTATGCATGATGAAAAGATCCTCCCCAAACTCTGATTTCAACATATGGTTTAACAATCCCTAGTCAAGAGCACGCATGTATCTGTGTTGCTTACAAGATAAAACTCCGGCTCTGAAATCTGACGTTCCAACTTCTCCACATTCTCTGAGAGCCCAGGAGGAGATACAAAGGGACCAGAAGTCATCTGCAGAGTCACCAAGACTTAGATCATTGCTATATCACAGCGCAAGACCACAGAGCACTAATCGTGGACCTTCAAATATGCTCAAATTGGGGACTTCTGAGAAGGAACTTTACACTGAGCGTTTCCATTGAGACTTCAACTCCCTCCTTTGCGGCTCTCAAACGTGTTGACATACACACTTAGTTATATTCAGACCCAAGTGGCTGATGGCCATTGTGTTTCTTCAAATGACAGCTTAGCCGCTGTTGTGAAACACTGGCACACCCAGCAATGAACCTCCAGGCACGCGCAGTAAGTGAGCAAAATAAGGAGGAAAATAAATCAGCATCAGGGAAAAAACACGGAAGACATCCTGATACTTGTAGGACATTGTGTTCTGGTGAGAGAATCAGAGAGCAGGTAAAAGAATGTGGATGGTCAGAAGTAAACCATGTCTCCACCAAGCCAGCGGACCAGCACAGGGAAAGTCCAGCAGGAGAAACAGAGGCTCGTTCCTGGAAGAGAGCAGAGAATGCTGACAAACAGAAGTCGGGACCATTGGGAAGAATATGTCTGTCCTCTTGCTCTGTTGCTGAAAGAAGATACTGGGTGATCTATTTCACACCACCAGACCTCCACCACTCCTGTCCAAAGCAATACCAAAAAAAGCCTTGGAACTTTCTAGAATAAGAATTTTATTTTAAAAATATTAGAGCTTTTTCCTAAAACGTTGAAAAGAAACACAGGTTCACATTCTACCCGCACTGATTATTCCCTAAAGATCTGTCCACGAAACGTTCCCCACATCTCCAACCGATGCTACCCTTTCCCACATCTTGCCAGGCAAAGTCTTGACATCTTGAACCTGCACTGAGACCGGCCCTCTTCCCACCCTGACTGCAAACACCACAAGAGCAAGAACTGTTCATCTGCCTGCTCCTGGGACTTGTGTCTTTTGCCCTTCCCCATCATTCCCAGGTACTCAGCTGGGAAGGTATTCGAGAAATAGCAAGACTGTCAATATAAATTGAAATGTACAAATTATTTAGTGCAATATGAAAACCTCTTCACCTCTTCCTTATAGATACTGCCTGTGCCATTTATTCCTTCTATCCCAGCAGCCTTTTATTTTTCATTTATTTATTTATTTTTGCAAAGAGTCGACTACAAGTCACTCAGCAAATCCACTCCCTCCACGTACATCCAGCTGATTCTCAGTTTGGTTTGTGGTTAATACTGTTGGCACTCTCTTTAACTTTTATTTGAAGGCTCTAAGATTTAGAGTCGCTGACTGCATTTCATTGCCAGATCAACCTGCCCAAGTCTGTAGGAGTTACCAATGGCCCTTTCCCATTTACCTCCTGAACATTTTTTAAAGGTTTTATTGTTTAATCCCTTCACCTCACCCCATCCTTTAATGACCACCTTTCTGCCCTAAGAAGTCCTCTCATGGATCGTTAACCTCTTTCACAGTTACGAACAAGCCTCAGTATTGCCCGCAGCCCACTTATAAGAAAATATGAGCTGCTATACTGGGCATGATTTGCGATTTCACTGTAATTTTCCCATTAAGCGCAGAGTGTATCAGTCTTCTCTCCTACACATTCTGGTCTTTCCCTGCCCCTCTTTCCCCATCCCCACCCCACCCCCACCTTGCCT
Organism: Hystrix cristata; assembly: GCA_004026905.1. Lineage (NCBI taxonomy): Eukaryota > Metazoa > Chordata > Mammalia > Rodentia > Hystricidae > Hystrix > Hystrix cristata. The sequence continues at coordinate 14,210 of PVJO010005864.1, read as the reverse complement.
CCTCCCTGCCCCCCAAGAAATGAACTGGTTTACCCAGCAGGTTTAGTCTTGCTTTGACCAGCTTATTGTTTCGACGTGATTATGAAGTGGCTGAGCTTGAATACACAGTTTATTAATTCTCAGGCATTTGCGATGTCTCTGTTGAATGTGGAGTAAGTGGGCATGTGTGTGCCTACTGCAGTAACTGACAGTCCTCGAGTTTGAGATTCTGCCAGCGACTGAAAAGATGGAGACTTAGAATGTACATTACTAGGACTCACATCGCTTTGGAGGCGGAAGGCACACTAGTATCCAGTTTGGGCATTTTACAGATTTGAAGACTGAGGTGCAGCAAGATAAAAGAACTCCACCAAGCACATAGAGCTAATCAGCAGAGGAGTAGAGGTCACACTCAGAGCCAGCTTCTCACCACCCAAGTGGCTCTACCACGCACACAAATCCTCCTTAAGGGCACGTGCATGCGAGAACTCTGGATGCCCACAGACTACAGCAGGCACCGTACATGCATAGCACATGTGAACACATGCATGCAGAGAAGATGTGGAAATGTGACACACATATATAGCTTACAACACAGAAAGCACCCTGTTAAAATTAGAGTAAAACTGCTGTAATTAGATTAAATTCTAAGCCAAAGAGATCGCACCTCTCCACCCTACCCACGCTACCCATTTCTCCCCCAGCAGCTCATTTCTCTTTAAAGATGAATAAATTTCAAAAGGAGAAATTTTCATAAGATTTTCCTTCAGTTCCATCAATACAAAGTTATCCCTTGATTCCATGAAAATAGCTTTTTCACACATTTCTGCACACACAGCCACACACACACATACACACACACATACACACACACACACACACACACACACCATTGGCAGCAGGTACTTTTAATTTGCTGGAAAATATTTCTAAGAAGTCAAAAAGCTCCAGCTGAATAAGCGCGCCCTCCTATTGGTTAGCCAGGCCAGTTGAGGAATGTGATTGGTCCCTGATCCTAAGGACCGATAAGAACGGCTATAAAATCCCTGGGTGCAGCTCTTAGGCCCCCAGTTTGCAAAAGCCAGAGGTGCAAGAAGCAGAGACTGCAGCAACAGAAACAGCAGGAGCAGCCGTGTCCGCAGAAACAGCATCAGCAGCAACAAAAAAATCCTCCTCAAATCCTCACCTAAGCTTTCAGTATATCCAGATCCACATCTTCACTCAAGCCGGGAGAGGGAAAGAGGAAAGGGGGGGAGGAAAAAAAAACCCAGCAACTTAGCGGAAACTTCTCAGAGAATGCTCCAAAACTCAGCCGTGCTTCTGGTGCTGGTGATCAGTGCTTCCGCAGCCCATGAGGCGGAGCAGAATGACTCTGTGAGCCCCAGGAAATCCCGAGTGGCAGCTCAAAACTCAGGTAAGCGCAAACCCAGGACCGGTTTCTCTCCCAAAGAGCTGTCCTCATTTGCCTCTCACTTTTGCAACTGTGTCTGTGACGGCTGATCTTGATAATAAACGTGCTTCATGCCTGGTGGCAATAAACTGCCAGTGTAATCCAATAGCCTTAGGAAGTAGAGCTCCTTTGTTTAATAAACTGCATGCGACTAACGAAGAAGCCGGGCGCTGTGCTGAGGGTATTTCATTGCATAAGCCTCGCCTGATTGCCTGAAATCTGGCACGTACCCTCTTGGGGGAGGGGGCGGGGAAGGCTTGAGTGTTGGCATGCTTCAGAGCGCTCTCTATACTTTCAGAAGCTGGTCCTAAGGTGAGGCACAGCTGGTCTGATGCCGGCCCTCCCCCTTCCCCGTAAGACCCTATAACTTGACCTCTCTGCCTCTAGAGAACACACAGAGAAGCTCCATCTTCAGTCTTACAAATCCAGGGCGGATTCAGAGGAAACCCTGCCCATCCCACCCCCAACGCCCACCGCTGCCTCTCTCCCTCCTTCCCAGCTCTCTCGGGCTCCATCCACTCTGCACGCAGCCCGTTGGCCAGAGAACCCCTTGCAAGAGACTATTTGTGAAACGAAGCAGCTGTTTCTCCAAGGGGAAGGTCTCACTTTCGCCCTGACTCCCAGAGCAGTGAATTGTGTCTGACCCCGGCCTCTGAAGGGAAAGCGGCTGGCGTGAGGAAGCCTGCGTTGACACCTCTGCCCCTCCGCTTCTCCCGCCCCCCTCGCACCTCTCCCATTCCTGCCCGCTCTCCCCCAACTGTCAGCAGAGATGCGATCGCAGGTGTCAAAATGCTGCAGACGAAGCTCCCCTTGGAAGAGCGCAGGTCCCTGCCGAGGGGAGAAGAGGGCTTTTACCTTACTTCCTTTTGTACTTAGTTGCTATAGAGATGCCGTGATTCACAATTCGAGCTTGCCTAAAACAATAGCAGCCCTAATGCATATTAAAACTGCTTAAAGCAAAGTTATAATTTGAACCCGTGGAAATATATAATTAGGGAAATGACTTGTAATATCCCAGAGGCTGCGGGTGGTGGGAGGGGGTGGGGAAACCTAACTGAACCACGCTTTTGATCTCAGAGGAGAATCCTACGGTATGAAGGCTACAGATCATTGCTTGTCGAGCTGCCTGCCAGAACACCCCCCTTCTGTGGGAGAGAAATTACTTTTATGGGAGATCTTATCCAGCATGTAGAAAGGCTCATGCAAGTTCTTTGTGGTTTTCTTCCAGTCTTGCACAAGGGGTGCCTTGGCCTTGTAATTGCACACCTGTGTGGTTTTTTTTTTTTTTTAAAGAGAGCTTTTAATATGAGAGATTGTACATACCTCTAAGCACTGTCCTGTAGTGGGGGGTTGGGGTGAACATGCATGGATCAGATTCCTTTCTGCCAAGATGATGGTGAGTTCAAAACCCCAAATCAAAAGGGTCTCCCTCCAGGCGGACCTCTCTGGATTGGCAAATTCTTCTCTGGATTGCAGTTCCATGCTTTTTACGCTGGAGTGTATTTTTCAGAAGCCAGATAGATTCCCTGACCCTCCCACCTCCTAAGCCTGACCACTAGTCTCTGCCTGCTGCCTTCCCCATGCCTTCAGCTGCCAAGCAATGAACTCTGATTCCACAGAGCGGCTGAAAATCACTGAGCATTGCACAGAGTCCAACCTTGCTTGTGCAGCCGCCCAGATGTGTGCGGTGGTGAGAGAGAGAAAACACATGTCCTGGGGAGACAGCATCCCCTCCCCTCCTGGTGCTCAGGCTCTGAGAAGTGAAAGGACCTGCCCATCCCCCTTTCTCTCCCGACTCTTCTTCAGATGGGCCCATCCAGTGCCCCCCGGACAGACTTCCTGAATAAGTTCTTCCGACCCTTTGTCCTTGAACTTGCTGTCTGCACCCACTTGATTCCACCTGGCACCCTCTCTGTTTGACTCACATTGGATGTGTTTGTCTCTTCCAGCTGAAGTGGTTCGCTGCCTCAACAGTGCTCTGCAGGTTGGCTGTGGGGCTTTTGCATGCCTGGAAAACTCCACCTGTGACACAGATGGGATGTACGACATCTGTAAATCCTTCTTGTACAGCGCTGCTAAATTTGATACTCAGGTAATAAGGCCTTGACCCCCGCTCCCTCTGGCTGCTTGCCTTTAACCAAGTGTTGGACCATCATTAGGAACCAGTCAGGGAACCAGCCCCGCCTTCCAGCCTCCCTACATGAAATTCCCATCTCAGGGTGCGCGCGCGCACACACACACACACACACACACACACACACACACACACACGCACACTATTTGGGCCAGAAATAGGTTCTATAGAAGAGACTCCCAACCCCCATTCCCACGACATGACTAGCAGGAGCTGTCAGAAGCTGGCTTGTGAGAGGAGGGGGAATGGGTAGGAAAGCTTTTCCTCTTGGAGAGGAAATAAAAATGTTCTTCTAACAAAGAAGTTCTTGCTGTCTGATCTGGCATACTAGCTTGTAATCTGAATTATCAAATTCAAACCCAAGGATACAAAGCTGGATTATGACAATTTTCAAGCTGCAGGGTAGTTGATTCTAGTTCCTCTCTTCTCCTCTCTTTGCATATCCTTCCTCCAGAGCCCAATTCTCAACATAGTCTAATGGGAAATGGATTTTTTAAAAAATTTTTCGCCATGGGTGCAATCACCTCATAGCAATGACATGTAGATAGCCATGACAGGTGGCAAGGTGAGCCCCTTCAAGGCCCCCAGGTGGTACATCCTGAGCTCATTCATCACGCCTTCCATCTTCCCGTCAGGGAAAAGCCTTCGTCAAAGAAAGCTTAAAGTGCATCGCCAATGGGGTCACCTCCAAGGTCTTCCTCGCCATTCGGAGGTGCTCCACTTTCCAGAGGATGATTGCTGAGGTTCAGGAAGACTGCTACAGCAAGCTGAATGTGTGCAGCATCGCCAAGCGGAACCCCGAGGCCATCACTGAGGTCGTGCAACTGCCCAATCACTACTCCAACAGGTACCCAAGCATCCCCTGCTCTGCAGTCGGGGAGGGGGAGGGATGGCGGCTGGCAGAGCCAGGCTGGGAAGGAGGGTTAAATTGCCACAGTCACACTCTTATTTTAGCTTGCAGTCTTCCCAGCTTTCGCAGGAAAATATGTTTGTGATTGGTAGTGACAGTTTAAGCAGCTTGGATTCTTCCCCCCACTGTTAGAGAAAAAGTCTTTGCATGCGGCTAACAGAAAGCTTCATCTGCAGCATCTCTGGGTGCATTTTCTTTGTTCATTCCTTAACATACGCCTGAAGGAAAGGGTGAACTTTCTGGAAATCACTTTTCAAGATATAAGATTTGGCTGGAACCGTGACTGTACAGCAGTATAATGGGCCACGATAAAAACTCTGGTTAAATGTCATAATGCAGATTTTTCATAAATCTGCATTATTTCAAAACAGTCCTCAGCCCAGTCAGATATTTCTCTGGCTAACCCAGAGCAAGTCACCTTGGTGTCCTGGGACTCAGAGTTTCTTTGCAAAAAGTGGAAGGGCTAGATTAGACTGTTGGTAGGTTTGCTTCCAGGTTTTATGTTATCCCATCCCTCCAGTCCAAGATTTCCAAGGAAGAAGTTCTGGTGCCACAGAGATCACATTCCAATCTTGGTCAATCTCATATGACCCAAAGCCACTGAACTTGTAATAGCTGAGCCTCATGTCTGACCGTGCCCTTGGCTCACTGTCTTTCCCAGCGAGGACTGGACTCCTGAAACACAAGAAGGCTGGCATCCTGGTACCCTGTGAGTGGCCTGGAAAGGTTTCCAGCAAGAACTAAGAGAGCTGGTGGGACTGGCATGGAGGGATGGCAGGGCAGTGCAGGCCGGTCCAGTTTAACCACTGTCACACACCTTGGCCTGAAACTTGACTCCCAGCCCTGAAGGTCTGTGATTCTTTGACTCACCACAAAATCTGCGCGTAGTCCCAAAGATCAGTTATGTGCTATCCTAATACCCTGCGAGTTATCACCAGCTAACTTGGTAAATTTCCTAGCCAGGAGCCTGCCCCTTTCTTCAGAATGGCTTAGGAGTGGTTTAGTCATGTGTCTGTATGCAGTAGAAGACCAGAAAAGTGACTCCTGATCTTATACAAGGGTTAAGGTCTCTAACATAGCAATTGCTGATTCATTCTGCTACAGGTTATCGCCCTTCCAAACCACAAGTTCCTTAATGCAAATCATTTATCTGGTCCTTGAAAGAGAAACTCTACCATAGCGTTCTACCCAGTTTTCTCAGAACAGAGAATTTAACTCCACCATGTCTCTCCAATAGCTTATCTCTTTAGAGCAACTGTGGTTTTTAAATTCTCCTAGGAAGACTCTTTGCACAGAGGGGAGGGGTAACTTGGCTAATTGTTGGAAACTCCCTTCACCATCAAGAAATGAAACGAAGGATTCTTAATCAGACTGTGGCTAAGGATGAAGAACATGTTTGTGCTGTAGTTGGGGGGAAGGGTGAGTTAGCAAAGCTGTTATTACACGTTTAGACCCTTAAGTGTCCTGTGACAAATATGATCGATTATAATAAGGCCCAGAACAAATTTCCAGGCAATGTTGATCTTGCTATTTCAACTGAAATAATCTTCTCATAATCTTCTGTTATGAAGGGAGCGATGCTATAGGAAGGAGGGTGCAGAGGCTAGACAGCAGATCCTACCCTACCCAGGAAGAGTTCTTAACCACCCCACTATTGCTTTTAATAGGTGCCTTATTTTTCAACACCCTCAGAAAATGATCTTAAAGAAAGTCTTCTCATTTCCTCTTTCATTTTAAGAGACTCACACATAATGGAAAAGGCCAGTGGGAGAAAATATGGCCTGTGCTTTGAAGAACAGAATCTCTTGTATAGCTTTTACCTTTCTCCAAGTATTTCACTTTGGCAGGCCAATATTATTCCTGTTCAGGGCTGGAGAGATTTCCGGTTCCAGGCTGGGCTTGACTTGCTCTATTTAAGCTTCTCACCCTCCTAAAACATCCTGCTTTCCCAGCCTCTGTCCCACCACAGACACACGCTAAGCTGGTGCCAGTTGGCAAGAACTTGCAGAAGGAAGTAGTTACAGGTTCATTCCACCTTCCTGTGACTTATCTAGCCTGAGATTTGGGGCTGGGAGACTCCAAAAGCCTGAGACTGGACCAGGAAGCAGAATAAGGGTGTTTTCCATGACAGAAATGCACCTAGCAGAGAAAATACAGTTGGAGTGTCCCCCTGGCACACTGTACCCTCAAACCATGAGGAGGCAGGCGGACTTGATCAGGCAGACAAGGCGGCGTGAAGCTTGGGAACCAATTAGACCAACCCAGATCCAGAGTGGGCAAACTGACACAGCGTCCAACTCTCTAGGGCAAGGATAGGGAACAGGAAACAGAAGAATAATATTGATCAAGGGAAACAAAGGACTATTTATAAACCCTCACACAGAACGTTCCTAGGCAGTGTGTGTGTATTTGGGTAGGCATGGCTGAAACAGTAGCTATGGAGAATATCTGATCTTATTCTTCACCGCGAAAAAAAAGTAAGGGGTGAAATTTACAAACTGGAAAGAGAGAAACATGCTTAAAAAGGTCCTTCCTGGCTGAGCGATCAGCACACCTAAGCCACCGATTCTGTAGCACACCCCCTTCTGCCCCATGAAGGAATCTTCTTGAACAGTCCTAACTCTTTCTGCAAAGAGGGCCTTAAACTGTGCTCCAGTATTTTTGTTAAATTGAGAAGGAAAGTATGTATTGAATCCCTGGAAGTATAAGATGTCGTAACTGAAGAAGAGTGTTATCTAGACTAACTGTCACATTTTACTGATTAAAGAACAAAGGCTCAGAGCAAGCAGTGACCCGCTGAAGGTCACACAGCTTGTGAGTAACCGAATTGGGCCCAGAATTCACATGGCCTTGAGCCAAGTTATTTTGATTTCAAAAATGGCAGCCAAAAAAAAAAAAAAAAAAAAAAAGCCTGCAAGACATATCCACAATCCAAAAATAGAAGGCAAGCATAATTGACTATATATGCACCATGGTGGTCAGCAATTCAGTTTGTGTACATTCTCTTCTAAAATAAAAGGCACGTCCTCCTAATAGCCATAGTAACAATAAGTCTTGGCACCACAGGGTGCTCAAGAAGTGTGAGATAATTGCTAAGCCAATTCTTGGTTGAGGCAGAATTTCTTAAACAATCTGTCTCACTTAGAGACCCAGAGGAAAGATCTGTCTCATTGACCAGCAGAATTCCAGAGGTTAGTGCCATATTTCAGCCTTAATGGACAGCAACAGAGTTCACCATGTTAATATCAAGGCAGACTGACAAATTTTTCAGCCTTTGAGGAGCTGCTAGAGCAGTGCTGGACTATTTTCTATTCCAAGGGGCTCTCTTAGCCTGGCGTGTTGAGCTGTCAACGCTCCATGAGAAAAGCAATAAGAATAGATTTGGGGTGGAGGGTCACTAAGAGCAGCCAGGTTGGCAAGCATGGTCACCAAGAAACAGAAATCAGGTAACCTGTCTGGGACACCAGGGGAAGCAGCACTAAGGGTGAAAGCTCTCAGAGAAAGAGAGCAGGCACTTTGACAAAGTGTGGACACAGGGAATGTGAGGTCCTAAAGAGGCAAGGTTAGCTAGAGAACCTCAATGTCCATAAGGATATTAGTCTTCTGCATCCAGAGAAATGCTTCCAATTCTTTCAAAGAAGAAAGAACTTCCTGTGCTTTCTATTTATTTCTAAGGAAAGATCGTATTTTCCAGCCCATTTGGGGGCTCATCTGGCATGGACAGAACTTTCTAGAAGTGGAAGCATTCAATTCTAAGTTATAAAGCCCTTATTGGACACTGTCCTTTAGGCACCACTCACCCTCTGAAATAGACACAGTGAGCCAGAGAACCCAGGTCCTGGCAGAGCCCAGGAGTTAAGAGCTGCCTAGAGATCGATGTGTGTGTAAATGTCTGAAGAGGCTGGTACAGAGTTGTTTATTCTCAGTTTTTCCAAAACCAGTTTTCTCCCCATTCCTCCATCCAAGTAAGGGCTACTTGACTCATGTGCTTTATAATTCCAAAGGGCTGGAAAATGTTCCTGTGTGCCAGAGAATCCTAGCTTCACTCACAGCTGGATATAATTGTCCCCGGAGGGAGGGGTCCAGGACCGGGTTGTGCCGGCAACCCAGACACTGCACTTCTTTTCCGGTCCCCACCATCATCCTTTTAGCACAGAAGGGTGAGCCAGTACTCTGCCTCATTACTCATGTTCCACTCTATTTACTGTACATCCTTGAAAGGACCTCTCTAGGGGTTAAGTTATTCTGGAAAGATGTTTGATCCTGTGCTCCGGGAGGTGAGTTAAAAATAAACAGGTTTCTTTGCTGGAAGATCCTGTGGCCCTAGAGATCCTCCAGCTCCTCTGAGGAAAGGGTCTCCCCACATCAGTACAGCAGGTCACCCTCATCAGGGCAGTTTCCTCATAGCGAACGCAGAGCTAATGAGTTTTGACAACCGTCACCTCACAATGGAACAGACGCATCCCAACACAAATCGGAAAACACCCAAACTATCTCCCCAGAGACCATCACAAGACATTTATATGCGCTGATTATTAGACGGTTGAATCCCTTCTTAGCCGTCACACTTTGCTGCGTTGTTTGGGATGTTTGAAGATTTGTTCCAAAGATGAAGGTAGTTTTCAGCAGACACAAGAATGTTTTTGTGAGGTCTGCCGGGTCTGTACATAATTCTTCTTTAGCAAAGGCATGATTACTGGGGAGAATTATGTTTTTAAAATTTTATCTCCTCCATGGCCACAGAATAAATTTAAAAATCTTCAGTGAGTAGGCATTTACCTCATGACGCTTACCCGTAAGGGATACCAAAAGTAAGGACATAAATCCTGCCTTTGAGAAGTTTTCAACCTGGTCAGGGAAACAAATCTGTCAAGAAACCATCAAATGCTAGACTTCGTGATAGAAACCAAGTGTCTGTAAGATACCTAAATGTGGAAGAGGACAGCAAAAGTCAGAAGACTAGGGAAATTTCTCATGGAAGTATAGAAACATGAACACGTAAGGACCATTCATTTTGCCTTTGAATGGCCTCACGGCCTAGCATTTGGCCCTCTGACTATAGCAGACTTTTGGAGGAAATCTGAAAGTGGGATCAGTCAATAGCCTTTACCAAGACTAGGTGAATGTGTGGTAAGGAAAGTGAATTTCATGGAAAAACGCCTGCACCACAGAAGACAGGGCCTTAAAAGTTTAGTCAGAAAATGTACTCATCTGTACATATGCATGAGTGTGTTACCACCAAGAAAAACTATGCAAAGAAGCGTCGAGATAACTATAATGCTATGTGCAATCATTATTAATATCAGCATTGCATGTTGGGGTCACCCGATTGCATTCATTATGTTTGACTAAGCCCCACTTCTGCCATTAACTCATTGTATGATCTTTGTCAAGTCACCTCAGTTCTCTGACTTTAGTTTCTTTTCTACAAAATGAGAAAGTTCAATTCATCGCTGAATGGTCTCTGTGATCCCATTTAGCCCCACTCCAGGGGACCTGGGTCCAAGGGATCACTATGCCTATTTCAGAGGGTCTCTAAAAATTTTCAGACACCACAGTCACACCAAGTGTGATCTAAATCTTCTGAGCTCTAAACTTGAAGACAGACTTGTCTTGCGTGGCACGGTAAACCCAGACCAAGAAGACGCTGCTTGAGGTACAAAGCAAAAGCCACCATCGGTGGTGTGCTCTTTAGGTTTGCATGGTTCAGCCACTGGGGACTGGTGCTGGCTGCACAGAGAACAGGAGAAAGGCAGATCCAACCTCGTTCCCACAAATGACTGCCACGCACACTTCCTCCCCGCTGCAGATACTACAACAGACTCATCCGAAGCCTTTTGGAATGTGACGAGGACACCGTCGGCACAATCAGAGACAGCCTGATGGAGAAAATTGGGCCCAACATGGCCAGCCTCTTCCACATCCTGCAGACAGACCACTGTGCCCAGACACACCCGAGAGCTGACTTCAACAGGAGGCGGCCCAGCGAGCCACAGAAGCTGAAAGTCCTCCTCAGGAACCTCCGAGGTGAGGGGGACTCTCCCTCCCACATCAAACGCACCTCTCACGAGAGCGCATAACCAGGGAGAGGTACTCACGACCTCGCCAAACTAGTATCGTTTTAGGGGTGTCGATACACCAACTTTGAGTGTACTGTGCCTGGTTTGATTTTTTTTTTAAGTAGTTCCTATTTTCTATTCCCCTTAAAGAAAACTGCATGAAACTAGGCTTCTGTAATCAATATCCCAACAGTCTGCACTGGCAGCCATTTCCACAGACAGAAAACTTGCGAACGTTCTGCCTCTCCTCAGGAGAACGTACCTCTCTCATTTCCTTCCTCTAGCGATGTCTTTCCCCAGCTCCCCTCCAGCTACCCTCCAGCTCAAAACATTCATGTATCTTCCCAGTCATTGTAATTTGAAAATGTGGAGCCTTTTAGAGTGGTTGCCCTGGTAGAGTTAGCGGATACGAAACAACTTTATTTAAATGCATGTTTTAAATGCTCATAAAGATGTTCAATGGAATTCGTGTTATGAATCTGTGCTGGCCATGGACGAATATGAATGTCATGTTTGAATTCTTGATCTCTAATGAGCTAGTGTCTTATGGTCTCGATCCTCCAATGTCTAATTTCCTTTCCACACATTTACCAAATTGCTCGAGCCTGGCTCTCCAACCAGACTCCGAGCCTGCATCTTCTTGCATCTAATGAAAAACAAAAAGCTAACATCTTTATGTACTGTAACTGCTCAGAGCTTTAAAAGTATCTTTAACAATTGTCTTAAAACCAGAGAATCTTAAGGTCTAACTGTGGAATATAAATAGCTGAAAACTAATGTACTGTACATAAATTCCAGAGGACTCTGCTTAACAAAGCAGTATATAATAACTTTATTGCATATAGATTTAGTTTTGTAACTTAGCTTTATTTTTCTTTTCCTGGGAATGGAATGACTATCTCACTTCCAGATATCCACATAAATGCTCCTTGTGGCCTTTTTTATAACTAAGGGGGTAGAAGTAGTTTTAATTCAACATCAAAACTTAAGATGGGCCTATACGAGATAGGAAAAACCAACAGGTTTATCTGAAGGACCCCAGGTAACATGTTAATCTCCCAGCCCACCTCAACCCAGAGGCTACACTTGACTTAGACTTATCCTGAAACGGCTCTGTCCTATCCAACTGGGAATTACAGGAACCAAAAAGAGCATCCCTTTGGGCTTGGACCACTTAGTGCGATAAGGCCAACTACACCTTGGGAAGTGACAGTTCTTAACACACCATCTTTCGTCAGTGCCTGCTACCCGGCACATGATGATGGGGTGGGAGATTGTCCGCTAAATCAATCAGGAATGAGTCAATCAGCCTTTGGGTCTTTAGTCCGGGGCACTTGGGGCTGAGGGAGTATAAATAACCCTGGGCTGTCCAGCCTTAATAGATTCCTCTTACATTTTTGTCCTGTAGCACGCTGCCTGCCAAAGTAGCCCTGGCAGCTGGACCATCTCTGTAGGATCGTTTAAAAAAAGGAAAAAAAAAAAAAAAGAAAAAAGAAAAAAAATGATAGAAAGAAAGAGGGAAAAAGAGCTGGTGGTTTGATCGTTTCTGCCGTGATGTTTACAAGATGGCGACCACCAAAGCCAAATGATTAACCTATCTATGAACAGCAGTCATTTCTCAGGGTCACTGTCCTTGAACCCAACAGTCCCTTACGAGCGTCACTGCCCACCAAAGGTCAATGTTGAGAGATGAAGAGGGAGGAGGGGTAGTTCTGCAGGGGCCACTCCAAACTCGCTTGGTAGAAACTATTGGTGCTTGACTCTCACTAGGCTAAACTCAAGATTTGACCAAGTCGAGTGAGAAGGACCCTGGTGGGAGGAGGGAGGGCACCTCTCCAGAAAAATGAAAAGCAATACAACTTTACCACAAAGCCTTTAAAACCAGCACCATGCTGCTCGAGGAGCAAGATCAAGGGCAGCAGACCCAGCAGCCGCAGCAGCACCAACGCTGCTGCCTTTGTCCCCACATAGCCTCTAAGCGTGCTGACATCAGATTGTAAGGGCGTTTTTATACTCAGAACTGTCCCATCCCCAGGTCCCCAGACAAATGGACACTGCCTTAGCCTCTTGGAAATCAGGTAGAGCATATTCTAAGTTAGGTTCCCCCCTCTCTCCCCCGTCCCACCCCAGGCAAGGCTGACTTCTCTGAACCAGAAAAGCTAATCAAGTGTGTGTGTTGTGTCCATTTTGCGAACCCACTAACCCAGGACCCCAAAGTAACAAGTAGTTCATGAGGATTCCTAGCAAAATTCTCTCTTATTTCAGTCCAGTTGATTGTCTCTCTCTTTTTCTTTTTGCTGTGACCTCTTCAAACCATGGTACCCCCTTTTCTCCCCAACAGTAATATTTATATATGTACCTACAATACATATATCTACACACATGGAAAGAAGCAGTTCTCACGATGTTGCTAGTTTTTTGCTTCTCTTTCCCTCTCCTCACCCTCTCCGACTCTTCCTTAAACTTCCAAAGCTTCGTCTTGTGTTTGCTGCACAAAGTGATTCGGGGGCTGACCTAGACCAGTTGCATGACTCCTCTATTGTGATTTGGTTGCACTTTAGGTATTTTTGTGCCATTATATTTGCATTATGTATTTATAATTTAAATGATATTTAGGTTTTGGGCTGAGTACTGGAATAAACAGTGAGCATATCTGGTATATGTCATTATTTATTGTTAAATTACATTTTTAAGCTCCATGTGCATATAAAGGTTATGAAACATATCGTGGTAATGACAGATGCAAGTTATTTTATTTGCTTATTTTTATAATTAAAGATGCCATAGCATAATATGAAGCCTTTGGTGAATTCCTTCTAAGATAAAAATAATGATAATAAAGTGTTATGTTTTATTGGTTCCCCTCCCCTATGTCTTTCATTGTTATTCTTTAAAAATTTCTTGGATGAGAATTCCTGAGCATGAAGTCACTGGTGGATTAGTTTCCTTGGAAGTTACGAATGAAGTGTCAACACGTCAAGGAATATAGTTTAAACCAACATTTTCCAAATTTCTTTAAAACCATTCAGTAGCCTCCATGACCCTCATGAAAAACTGGAATCCAGACACTTTACAAAGTTGGAAGGAGCTTCATGATGTGCAGACTAATCAGCAATCCAGCTGCACAACTTCACTTTCTCTGTTCGGTGACCTCCATGCTCCAGAGACACAGGCAGCTCTGGGGATAATCACACTCTGTCTTCCTTCCAGGTCTTAACCAACACCCGTATCACTACCTAGAACAACTTCCCCTCTAGCCTTTACCTAGACTAGAAGCTTCCAGCAGACAGGCTGCGCTTGGTCACCAGGGTGGCCCCAGCACAAAAATAGCACCCCCCCCCGTGCTTTAAATAACGTCGAAAGCATAGCAAGAAGGGGAAATGGACAGATGGATCCGTGTGACGGGGAGGCAGATCGCTCCACAGTTATGGCCCTCCTGCTGCTGCCGGGTCAGGAGATCGGAATTCTGGCTCTGTCACTTATTTTTTTTTTAATTTTTTTTATTATTTTTTACCAAGAACATGTATTGGTACATTGCATACATAATGATCATAATCAACATGGTTATTTTGTACCTGTACATGATACATCTTGGTTTTCCCCCCTCTTCCCCCCTTCCCCTCCCCTCCCTTCCATTCACCCACCCCTCCCTATTTGCAATAAGTGTAACTACACTTT